>OMKK01077205.1:0-11578 GCA_900302305.1 Polymixia japonica
TTTTCCAGAGTTAGAAGCAGGCCATGAGTGGATCAGAAATCCATTTGGAGACAAAGAACACATCCAACAGGCCTGTTCCATGCTTCCACCCAGAGAGGCTGACAGCCTTGTGGACATCACATCAGATGGGGGTCTGAATACTTTTGGGTCCATGTCCAACCTGAGCATCCTGAGCTGGCTGGCTCTGCTCTGAAGGTGTTGATGTCGTTTCCAACCACCTACAACTGCGAAGCTGGATTTTCCACACTTGTTGGTCTGAAAACAAAGCAGCGCAACTGGATACACGTGGAGCCAGATATGAGACTGAAACTCTGCAGTTTGGAGCCAGACATCACTTTGCTCATGTCTGAGCAGAACAACATCCATTCTTCCCATTAAGTCGGAGGATGATGGGTGAGTAGGCCTATAGTGATATTTATAATACTGGCGGCAATGTTTATGATACTGTTGAGGTGTATGGGGAGAGAGAGAGATGGAGGGGGAAGGAGAGATGTGAAGAATTATTTGAAAAACATTGTCACATGTATGATGTGAGTTGTAACATGTATGATGCGAGTTTATAATACATCAGTTTGTTATCTGGGCTGTTGTTCCGGGGCTAATCAGCTTGGTGGTCCGCGAGTTTTTTTGGGGGGGATAAGTGGTCCTTGGTCTGAAACAATTTGAGAAACATTGGCCTAGGGTACCAGCCACCTTTGTTTCCAGCCCTTGAGGAGGTGAACGTACCATCAGCCCAGGCATTTGTTTGGTGCTACTACCAAACCCGGAGGAGGCCTATGCTATGCTGGTCTGTGCTTCAGCCAGCCACAAGCGCTAGGATAGCGGGTCTGGCTCTCCACCCGGGATCTTCTGCTGAGGGTGGAATCCCGCAAGTTGGCTCTTCAGTTTGTTGGGCCATTCCCGTTGTCCAAGGTCCTTAGCCCTGCTGCTGTGCGTTTGCAGCTTTCCCTTACGTTTAGATGGGTCCATCTGAAGTTCCATGTCTCCTGGATCAAGCCAGTGGCTCGGAGTCCTCTCTCTCCTCCCTCAGTGCCCCATCCGCCGCCCAGACTCATTCTGAGGCCTACACAGTGAAGCAACCTTTGGGGGCTCATTGCTGGTGTAGGGGCCTGCAGTACCTGGTAGACTGGGAGGGTTATGGGCCGGAGGAGAGAAGTTGGGTCCCAGCCCGAGACATTTTGGACCTCTTTCTCATCAAGGACTTCCACTGTCAGCATCCTGACCCCCCCTCCTACGGACGCCCTCAGCCATCCTGGCCAGCTGGCCACTGTCATTACCTCTGCCAGCAACTATGTATGATCTCTTGTTCTCCCAGTCTCTTGTTGTTCTCTATGTTGTCTCTGTGTGTCTATCTTATTTTTCATTTCAGACCCTGTTGTTCCTGTCTTGTCCACTAGGATTCCCATTGTTCCTCACCTGTTGCCAGCCTGCATTGTACTCTGCCTACACAGCTGTATTACTTTAGTCAATAGTCTTTATACCAGTCCTGTGTCAGTGTTAGTTTGCCAGTTTATCTAGTGTTTTCCCTAGTCTGTTCCCACCTGCTTGTTGTCTGTCTGCCTGCAGGCAGCTGTATTCATGTAACTATTTCACCCATATTCTCTAGTTATTCTTCAGCCTGCTGATTTTGTACCTTAGCCTGACTATCGACCTATCCGTGTATGACCTACTGCCTGCCTGTGTTTGTGAACTTGCTTGCTGTCTTCAGTAAAGTTTGTGTTTGTTTTAATGTGTGTTTTATGTCAGTGTTTTAATTAGCCTGTCCCCTGCTTTGTATTTATTTTACTTGATGCCATGTAAATTGTTGTATATTGTCTGTTAGTAACTTTAATGTCTTGATCGCACTGCTGCCTATCTTGGCCAGGTCATTCTTGCAAACAAGGTTTTTAACCTCAATGAGTGTTTCCTGGTTAAATAAAAGTTAAATAAAAAAATAAAAACCTACTGTAGCTTCATTTAAACTGTATGTGTTGTACAGTATAAACTCTTACCTCGACAGGTCTGAATCCCATTCCAACCATTTGCCCGACAGGTTACATAAAATTCTTCATAACTTTCCGAGCAGCGATATTTGGCCCATTCCGTGTTCTTGTATTCCGACTTTTCATTCTGCACAATTCTGGCATTAGCGATGAATAGTTTTTTGCATGTTATCTCTGAAAGGGATTAAAGGCAATTATGAAGCAGTGTGCTAATTTGGCAGATCACCATAGAACACTTCATGTTTCATAGAATAATCTTGTTCCATAGAAAACAAAATGTTTATGACAGAATTACTACTTTCATTCACTCACTTCCCCAACAACAAAACACAACCATTTGAAAGGAAAAAATAATCATAATAAACAATAACGATAGTTAGCTTTGTAACTCTTCTTCCATAATAAGGCGTGCTTCAGAACCAACTGAATCGCCACAAGCTCTAAAAGGTTGATGTGGCGTTTCTCCATGGGAGACCACATACCTACCAATACTGGGTGCCACCAGTGCACAAGTTGCACAAGGCTTTCTGAAAAAATCCCATCTACAGTGGGATTTATCCTGTAGATGGGATTTTTTCAGAAAGCATTTCTTATGGAATTTGGGATCCACCTTCAGCCTTATGAACCACTGTATTAACCATGTGTAAAAAACCCAACTGTACCATGGGATGGGCCGCTGCCATGAGCCCCAACAACCACATCACAGACTGCCTGGCTGAATACAGTTAAGGCTTCTCTCAGATCCATCTGTCTGGTCTCTGAGAGGCAAGTCTCGGAAACAAGCCTCAACCCAGATAGAGAGCCTGTTGGCTCAGATATGGGGAGCTAAACCCAGGCTGACTACTGTAGATGTTCTGTCAGTTGGGTTGTGTGAAAAATAACCATCTTGGTTTTTGCCATTAGAAGCAAATCATCCGAGTAGAAAAGCACTCTTATCCCCTTTCTGTGTAATGGCTCCAGTGCTGTGTCTACGCATTTTGGAGAAATGTGTGGGGAGCCAGAGAGTAATAGAATGGAATTCTGTTGAATTCAAAGGCTGAACCCCAGAATTTCCCGTGTCTCTGCACCACCGCTCCTCTTCACGATGCACATAGAATCGAGAAGAGGCATATGATAGTGGGGCGTTAATAGGGAGCAGAACCTCGCTGCTTGACAGGGAGGTGAGATGATGAGAATTCCATGCAAGAGTCTGCATGGTTCTCATGTCCAGCAAGACCAATCGCATTGTCAGACAGACAGACCGACAGAATACTTGGCACTTGCTCAGGACTATCAGTCTTCTTTTTAAATTTTTTTTTAACATTTTATTTATTTATTTATCAGGGACAATATACATAATTGGCCTGAAGGTAAATGTGCCAGTGTTAGCCAAGTGGCTAATTTTCAACTGTAGTCCCTGTGGCCAGATGTTAGTAGCCATTAGCTAAATGAGATAAAAGAAACATACATGACATAAAAGTGGGTTAGCACATCAAGACTACATCCAAGCAGGTTAACAGCAGCAGACATGCAAACCACACATATGGCAAATGCAGTGCAGCAGATTACATGCAGGCAGGCGAACTTAGCAACATACATGAAGCAGATATAGGGTAAACATAAACCAGCATATACGCAAGCATCTACAAGGAATAGAATAAGCATAATTAATCAAGCAGTCATCAGTTAGTCAGAAATGGAGGGAAAAAAAGCAAACAACACCTGACAAGGGCCCAGAATAACAAAAGAAAACAAAACAAAGCATTAAACAGAGCCTTGAGGAGTTAGGATTCATGCTCACACAACTGATTAAGTAAGCCATTTCTTAAAGCATTTCTTAAGGGGGGTGGGGGTTATATGACCAGGCCTGGTTGCTCACCATGGTCCTTCTTAAAAACAACTTTATTAAGATCAGTATAAATGGAAAAAGTAATTAAAAATATTGGAAAAAAAAAAATATTGGACATATATTTACAGAATATAGAAGTACACACTAAAATATGTAAAAAATGATCCACTGAAATTCATTAAATTTGACTACATTCTATAAATATAAATAATACACTAACATATATACCCCGTAAAAACAAAATAGTGTAGTGCCTGGTGACATGACAGTGGTGTGTAAAACATACAGTGTCTCTGTCAAAATACCTTGACACAGTGGCTTCGGTGTCCACCCAAGTCTTGTGCATGTGGCACGGTTCTTGCCATCTGTGGTTTTGTAGCCTGATCTACACCAATATCTTACAGTTTCATCCAGCCTTGTTCTTTGCCAGTAGTAGTAATTAGTCTGGTAGAAATCCACATTTGAACCATGTGGAACTTCACATAATACCTCTATGAGATGAGAAACAGGACTGTACGTTAGTGGGATTTATCTTAAATATATTACGATTACAGTAATTATCATCAGGAGTTGCAGTTCTGTACCTTTGCATACATATGCAGAACTCCATTCCCCATCACTTTGGCATGTGATTTCTTTAGTCGTTTGTTGAGGGTCAATAATGTAGAATTTCTCATCGCATGTCACTGTAACTGTGTCACCCGGAAAGAACACACTTCTGCCTCCAGCTGCGTAACTTGTTCCCGTCAATGTAAGCACCTCCAATCTACAATTTACTACTGCATTTGTTTATAAATGAAATGTGTCATGTTAGTTTCTTGCTAAAACAGGGACCATGATGAAAATCGTCATCTATTATAATACTGTACAATACTTTATAATACCATTCAACAAGGTTTAGGCATTGAACTGAGCTGATCTAGATAAGATACTTACATTCACACAGAGGTGTAGGGTTCCACTCTGCTCTGAAGCCTGTTTTTGTGCATCGTGGAGATCTACTTTGGGTAGGTTTATAATTTTCATTGCATTTAAAATGCAAAATTTGATCTTCTTTATACTCTTTGATATTGCCAAGCACGTATCCATTTTCAATATCTGGTGCTGTACATTTTATCTCTAAAGCATAGACATGCAGAGAAGCACACACAAACACACAAACACACACACACACACACACACACACAGACACACAGACACAGACAAACAATGAATATGAATATGACTTTTTCATGAAAAGGTGGATAAACATTAATAAGTCCTTTTGAGAAAACAACATATTAACTTTTTTGAAAAACATTCTCAGGAATTCTAGCTATCCAGATGTAAAGGACCTCCAGATGTTTTATTTTATTTATGGCAACTTTCTCCTCCAATCATGACTTAACATGTAGTGTATTTTTCGAAACAATGTTCACAAACAATAAAAACACCAACAAACTTTCACATCTTCAAAATACATTAAAAGCTCATATTGAGCAGACAGATGCTGATATTATTTGTATTAATCAGTCTATGGATCAATTGGTTAATGAAAAGGCATTTAATCCCAAATTGTTCCAGAGGAGCTGCTTAGTGGCCAACAAATGAACAGTTGCACAAAGCAGAGTGTTGTAGAATATGAGCAAGTGTACGTGGTCAACCCCCCTCCCAGTTCTGAATTAGCCAACAGTCATTATGATCTATGGACAGAATTTGCTCCCCTTCTTTGATATCATACTGAAGCACCGCTCCATTTAGAATCAATTTAGAGTTGGAAAAGGTGATGTGAGAAGACTCCCGTTCAAACTGAACTGTCCAAGTCGAGCACCAAAGTGTGAAGACTATCAAGGTGAGGTGTCCTTTTCACTGGTGCCTACGTGAAGCATGTACTTGCGATGTTGTGGGAGTCCTGTATGGCACGTCTTACCCTATTGCCTACCTTTCCTGTCTCTCTTCAGTGTATGCTATCTAATACAGCAAAACTGCCGTAAACATCTTTAAAAATAATGCAACAATCCCATCACTATTTGATTGATGACATTAGCAAAAATACAGTAGGCTACAGTACCTATGCATGTAGGGGCTTTGTCACTCCAGTCTCCATTCTCGTTACAGTGGATCTCTGCTACCCCGTTCAGAATTAAAGAGCTTGACTTGCAGCTGAACCGGAGCACATTGCCGTAGGTTGCGTCCTCGGGGTCTCCAATTACCTGAACATTGTCATCTAAATGAACCACTGGGCATTGCTGGGCTGGAAAGAGGAAGAAAATCCATGAAAGTATAAGCCAGTGCTTAATGGGGTTTCATGGCTCTAACATGTACAGTATATGTTGTGGAAGAAAGAAATACGAAAACAGACACAACAAACACAATCTGTCTCCACATATGTGGGATTTAATGAATGAATGAAATCATTCAGCTCTCACCCGCACAGATGGGTACAATCCCATCCCACCCCCCGGCCATGCAACGACGATGGTTGTTCCTACTGACCATTTGGTAACTGAAATGAACACAATATGGAAATGGAAAATGGAAATGTGTCAAAATAACTCAAATTAAAGAAGACTTACTTGAGAAATAAGTGGACTGATCAGAAAAAAACACATCTTTACATACCCCGTGTGGCACGTATACACAACTTCTGATCCAAAGACAAAATCGTCTCCCTTCTCCAGATGGAATTCTGCAAATGGAGTGTCCCCAGGGTGGCCGCATGTTTTTGCTGAAACACAATGAGCATGAGCGTGGCGAGAGCAGAAATAACCGTAATGTTGTACAACGAAAAGCCAAATAATCTTTTTACTATCTTAACCCTAACTCTAACTGTATATATTGTACATGATAATGGCAGAGGTAACGGCGTCTGTAATGCTGAAAAGGTAATATTGTATCAATGTAAAGATTTGAGTAGCTTTAGAAAAATAACCATGTATTTCTTTGTATTAGGATTGTCATTACAATCTGCTCATACATTGCCTCCACTTCCAACAACGGAGGGCATTTAACCTTAACCCGGTACAATATGTTGAATGATCAAACACTCTTAAGCTACACTGTAGCTGCTACTGATGACCATAAGGTTGAAGTTTCACCTCTTCTATTCAACCAAAGATATTGGTAGAGCTGTAATGTATTTCATATTAGGCATGTAGCTATTTAGTACTTATTATATTTTAAATACATATTCATTTCCAAACATTAGACAAGATGACAACTTACGTTTACATTTATCGCCACGGGACTGCCATATACCTCCTGCGCACACTAATTTGAAGAAACCAGTAAAACCAACATTGCAACCCACTCTGACTTGTCTCCCAGTAGGGTAGGCGGCTTCCAGACCAGTCGTGTCAAAGTTAGAATCGTATAGGGAACCAGTCAAAAAATCTTGGAGGGTACAATCTAAGGAATAAAAATACCAAAAAAGAGTAATCATAAATTACTTTGTGCGCTAGTTTGACAGATCATCATAGACAACTTCATGTTTCATAGAAAAATCAGACAACAAAACACAGGATTATTAGTTTCATTCATTCACGCCCCAACAACAAAATACAACCATTTGAAAGAGATAAAAAAATAATTGACCTATGAATGTAGCAATTAGTTTAAGAGTATGGTCTTACCTTGACCTTTCACTAAGGTTAGTGTGTACATCCACATAAAGATGACACAGCTTTGAGTTATTACATACATATTATCTTCATTGACCTCGACAGCACAATAGAACCGCTATTATACACAGTAAGACTTCTGGATTTTCACAGGGAAAATTATTCTTCAATGATTTGAGCCTGTTCCAGCCCCCCACGCGCTGAAGGTCAACAGGGAAGGGCTGAAATGAGGAAGTGAGCACAAAACGCCTTATATGACAAATTTTGTGCATCACAGAATGTGAAGAAGTAGATGGTTTGGAGTGGCTGGATGGGTGGGATGTCTTGTGCATGTTGACACTCCTAATAGCACAACAAGAGCTAGTGGATTCATGAAAATGACAAAAGAACAAAATACCAAAGTCTAATACATTTTTCTCGTTTTTTACAACCATGTAACTGCAGCTCCACTGTGTAGTCAGGTTCTGCCATGTTTATCTTTCAGTGACTAAACAGAGTATTCCTGTAAAGGGTTTATTTGTTTTTTCCCCCTTGCTGAGTAATGATTTACAACAATCAATTAAGCAAACAAAATAAGATGCAGTTCTCGAAAAGCTAGAACTGGCTTTCCCCATGTGGGAACCCAAAAAAATTCCTTGTCAAACCAAAGTTATATTAAAAGTATGTTATTGTTAGTTTTGAAGTAAAAAAAACAACTGCTTGTGGCTTTTGGACAGCTGAAATGGAGCTTTCACAGTGAAAACTCTGCAGTCTGCCTGTACATATGTAGTTGTTATTGATGTCTTCACAAAGGGTGATTTCGCCTACGGGAACTCAACAAAAGTGCTGTTGAGCAATTTGGGGATCACCCTTATTTCTCAATATGGCTTCATATCTATTGCACCACATTGATTGTTATCAAAAGAGGTTAGTTTGTGACTGGTTTGCTCAAACTCAACAAAATATTTGTGACACAGGTTTGATAAGGGTTAACAAACTATTTCCATATCCCAGCAACAGCTGACATCTGCACTACGTTAGATACCAAGTAAAGCCTGAGACTGAAATGTTTGTAGGACTGACATTTTGCCTTGTGCGTTCTGTATTTTTCCACTGGTAATAAAGTATAAAAATGATCTGTGGGAAAATGGGAAAATGATCTAATGCCTAGCCTTGGTCTTTTGATTAAAAAGAAATGACACAGAGTTATTGCCTGTCAAAGCATTTGGCATTGAGAGATATGCTTAACATGGCTACAGCTCAGCTACAGATCAGCTTGGTATGCTGTGTTGTTGAATAGTGTTGAGGACTGTGAGAGTTATGTGTGCTTTGCAAACGTCTAGACTTCTTCACTGCTGACAAAGCAGAAAGACAGAGAGAGACACACACACACACGCGCGAGCACGCGCGCGCACACGCACGCGCGCGCACGCACGCGCACGCACACACACACACACACACACACACACACACACACACACACACACACACAAAGAGCCATAGCAGAAATATATACACAAAGCTATCACTAGAACTGCTCATCAGTGACATCATGAGGCACTGGATAGGTGATGCTCCACAGAGACAGATGATACAAAAGGAAAAGTCATTATAAACCCAACACTGAGTGAATGCACAGGGACGTGTCTGACACACACAATCCCATATGGGTTTATCATTTCCAAATAGCAGATTGCTTTAACTTCACTGTTGATTTGATATCAACACCGTCTATTCTAGCACTTATACATACAAACTTCCTGTTTACATTTAATGACATTAGTTGCTTAAATTTGGCCACGGAAATGGGACAGAGAGACAAGGCAAGTAAACTTACAGAATAGAGAGGAGTTTAAAACAGATGGCTCTGCATATTCAAATCCAGTGCAATTACAGGCAAGAAGGGTGTGACAAACGTAAAGCAACATGTGTTTATGCCTTTCTCAAAAAATGTCCCATCTGCTAGGTATTCATTTGAGGGCAATAGAAATAATTTGGCAGACACAGGCAGCTCAAGAAAGAAAGAAAGAGGGCTATTTTAAAGTACTGTAATCAATAAGTACATTTTGAGGAACTTGTACCTGTACACTTCTGTTTTAGCGGCCCTTATATAACCTTAAATCAAAGTTAAGCCTTTTAAAACCAAATTATTTGGGTTTAATTAGGTGTTGTTTTTTTTGTGTGACCACTTATGACTTGGTATATCAGCTCTTCTCTCTCATGCACCAGTTGAGAAGCTGGTGGTGAGGTAAGAACACTATTTAAGTGAATTTCTGTGTACATATCCATACAACTATCTACATGTTGCTTTACCCTTTTTGAAGTCCTGTCTTGTGCAGCTGGTAGCACCAACACTGGCAGGGTTAGGGATTCAGATCCCATTGGGGCATTCCCACTGGGACCACCAATGCTAAAGATGTATGTCCATAGGGTATGATAAAATGCTTTGAATCTCATCATCAAACTGTGTGTGGATTACCAACTGGGTATACAGGACACATGTCCCAGTGCTACAGACCACCAAAGTGTGCCAAAAAGGCGGTGTTTTTGCATATACCGTAGATAAATTTGTGCTGTGTAAATAAATAACAATGTTAAATCTGTGCCCCAGACAATATATTTGTGATGCTGTGAGCAAGACTGTGCTTGCCCTAGGATATATTGGTCTCAGAGTAAGATTTATTGATAAAAGCTCCACAATGGTGCAGGTAAACCACACAGGTCATCCCAGCCATGGCCTTATATTCACACTTGACATACAGTTCACTTCAATATATTTTTACATAATATTTTGGGTCATTTTTCTCCACCAGAGGGCAGAAGGGATCCACAACCACTGCAGAGTGTCAAATGAAAAGGGTAAGATCAAACTCATGCATGAAACAACAGGAACATTTTACATTTGTCATTATTAAGACATACTGTAATAATGCAGCAACAAATTAAAACAAAATGTAAAAGTGGCTGGTTTGTGGCTTCCAGTAAGCCAATTATTGACCTGACTATACCCAAATATTTCCTGGCAAAATGTTTGAAATTGGTGTTTTTTTAAATGGTGGATATTTCCCTTTTGAATGAAATGCAAATATTCAGTTCAGATTAGGTGTGTCTTTTTCGTAGCTGCAATCTAAAGCAAACATTGTAGCACTCTTGAAGACCAGGACTGCTTAGTGGATCTATTTGAAGTTGTTACTGAAACAGCTAGCATGTTGTCTTTGGCTGGGTGCTGTGATAATCCTGGCCTGTTTATTCAACAGGATGAGCATGAATGTTTAAACCCAGAGCAAACAAACAGCCAGTCTGCCCCTTAGGATTTTAGCTCAATGTTAATGATATACAGTAAGGAGATGCATTTATTCACAGGTTAATGAACTGGGTGTATTTTCAGTAGACCAAGAGATTTCCTGTTAAAACATCCCAAAGGTTGACACGTGCAGATGACAGATTGTTAAGATAAACATAGTCTCGGCTGTTGTTGGATTTCAGCTGAGTTGATATTCATTTACCTTACTGTAACGTGACCACATTTTATGGAGTTGAAGCAGGGACAACCGAAAACGGGGACCAGCCCCAAGATCACCCTACCTTACTGTGCTTCCCTTACTATAATCTCTATATACGGTAGAGTGACAAGAAGAGAGGCCCTCGTTAAAACACTGACTGACAAAGCCAATCTTTCTCTCTGCTGCTGCTCAGCTTCCTGCAGTTCCTCAGTCTCTCTCACTCACAAAGGAATAATGAAAGATTCAGACTGATGAAGTGGGAGGTCACTGTTGAGTTCAGCCTCTTGTTTCAAAAAGATCTGTGCGCAGCCCATCAAGGCAGGGGGAGACTATATTATTTATTCAAAAGCTGTAGACAGAAAGACCAGACCTTCACCATCACAGCTAGTGGTCAGAAATAACTTGAAGACAGGCGATGCCACAAATGTCAATGGAGAGGGAATATAGGAGGGATGACTGAGAACACAACCAAAGAACCAAAGCAGTGTAGAATTCACACCAGCATATTTGTACTTCCTAAAAAAAACCACAAAGTAATGTCAACGCAGAGAGTGGGCAAAATATGCCAGTTTCTGATTCCTGGAGAGGACAACTGATCTACAAGGCCACACTGACAACTGACTGCTACTACGTATTCACACACACACACACACACACACACACACACACACACACACACACACACAC
>OMKK01077218.1:0-10211 GCA_900302305.1 Polymixia japonica
ATGATTTCATTGGGGGTCGTCGTGCTGTTATCCCACCTACAATATAGACCGTTATGGGATTCTGGACTAAATTGGATCCAGCAACAAAACGCTTTCACATTGGGGTGTTGAGGACAAATCCTTAACAAAAGTGGATGACCATGGCCCCTTGGGCCTCTATTTGGGAGGGTTTAGAAGAACTGACAAATCCACTTTTTCAGGGGTTTTAACAACATATTCCTTTGAACCACGAAGGACCTGGCATTAGAAAAAGTTTGAAAACTGGAGTTAGCCTGCCTTGTTGGTGAGGTTGCTATAGTTGTAGAAGGTCAGTGGCAACACTGTACACACCCATTCACATGCTAGTAAACACAGTTGCTATGTTGTGAAAACCACTAAATTACAATATTTCCAAAGCAAAATGTCTTTTAATGTCACTTAACTGTCTGCGTGTGTAGGACAGAGGAAAGCAGGTTAGAAAACCAGTACATTGATCTATTGGGGAGGAAAGAGCTGGAGCTTGGAGCTGAGGCCAGGGGTGGGACCAGGAAGTCAGTGGTTGTTTACAAAGTGGCTTTATTGATTTAAAACACATTTTTATTTAATTAATTGATTTGTTGTCTGAAGTGTTAATTGTATAAATGCCTTGTTCTTAATTTTACATACGTTTAGAGAAGGCTATTTCCTAAGATAGAACTACAACCCAAATGACTAAAGAGGAGAGAATGAGAGGGTGAATGTGGAGGAGTATAAAGAGTGAAAGTAAGCAGATACACAAGGGGAAAGGACAGGAAAGGAGGGATGAGGAAGAGGCAGTGAGCTGTTTTTGTACTGGAGCCTTTTGTTGCCTACAGCATTGGATCCATAGGAGCATTGAGTGGGCTTACTCAAGCATGCAGAAAAGTACATAGCTGGCATCAGTTTTCAGACCAATTACATTAATTATAACAATTAGGCAGTGACTAATGAACTGAAACAGGGTCAGCTTTGATATGGTCCATATTTAGAAGTGTGGGATCTGGTTTGACCAGGCCAGCTTAGTTTCAGACACATACATCATAGTACAGTCACGCTCAAAGTATAGTACAGTCATGCTCAAGAACTCTATCAAAAAATTAATCTGAAACTGTTATAGGTATAAACCTCAAACCTCGAGATTTTCACATCTCTGTTTAATGGTTTTATGGTTTTACTGTGAATACTTATTCAACATTTTGTCATTAATCTCCATAAGTTTAAAATGCTGTAACCATAGTATGCCCACATAGAGGCGTCTTTTTTATAGAACCTCAACCATATCATTGTCATTTTCATATATATCATGGCAACTCATTTAGATTTACATGGACTTGTTGTTAGGTATGTTATTTTTATGACTGTGAAATATCAGTAGACCTATTGTTTATGTGACTGTCGCCCTAGCAGAGTTCAATTTATCTTAACCAGACAGACCCAGCTGACCAGTTAAAAGATTATCGCATTCCATTTTTAGATTAGATTAGATTCAAATTCATTGTCATTATACAGCACAAGTACAGTACAACGAAAAGACGTTTGGCATCCAACCAGAGTACAAATGTAACAGTAAGTACAATATACAATGTACAGGTGAATAAACTAGATTGCTATGGGAGTAGTCATACTGGCCAGCGGTATAACTAGTAGGGGATATGTACAGATAGAGGTATATTATATACAGGTATGCAAAAGGGATTATGTGGAGGAATATTCAACAGATGTGGGTAAATATATATATATATGGTATATACAGCATTAATGTACATGCTATCATGCAGGGTTATATAGACTATAGTTGAGGGAGGGGGCTGTCATTGTGGAACAGAGTTCACTGCATTTCCACTATATTAGACAGTTAAAGTGGAGGGAGACAGGAAATATGTGTAAGAGAGAACATGGTGTGAAAAAGTTGAAGCGATTGGATTTGAATTCACACATCATGATTATGTGGTATTTGCCAAGCTATAATCTGCAGAGCCGCCAGGATGCCTCTCAGATTGACTGTGAACTGAACAGGAATAACAAACAAAATATGCTGCAATGTAAAAATACTGCCTCAATGTGTATTAAATGTGTATTATCAGTAACACTTTCCCAATAACTGAGTTACACCCTCTTTACGTTATGTGCCGTTTGTCTGGACTAAGGTTTAAACACTTTGTGTCTGAAGTGGAGCCAATAGTTGCAATAATTGACTTCACCTGGTGTGTTTCCCTCATGGAAAGTGTATTCACAGTATATATCGCTGTAATTGTCGGTGCTCGTGCCCAGACTTTGTTCCATGTACTCTAGCTAGTTTAGAATTCAAACCTCACACAACCTTCTCTCCAGTGTCTCCAATACTGCCCCCCTCAGTAGTGTTCTTCACAGCCTTCATATAACCTCAAAAAGAGGAAAAAAAACAACAAAAAGAGTAGTGAAAGACCAACTCTCTTTGAAGGAGAAAATGTAGACGGTGCAGCAAAAAAGTTGGTCAATAATTAGGGTTTTAAGGTACAGCATATTTTAGAGCAGGCTAGAAAATATACCACGTTTGTTTTATTAACCCCTCCCTCTCTCTCTCTCCCTCTCTTTTCCCTATGACTACAGCAGGATAGTCACGTGTCAGAAAACTCACCTGTGGAGGTTTCACTGTGCTTAGCCCCACCCTAGAAGCAGGTGTATGTCTATTATGGTATTGGCTCATCGAGGCTTGGCTGGGCTGTACCATTTTATCTCCACTTTCATTGTATCATAGCCCCACCCTAGAAACAGGTGTCTGGCTACGATGGCTCACTCTCTGCTCTCAGGGGCTGGCCTGGACTGTACCATCTCAGTTTTGGTAGAGGGGGGAGACATTAGATTGACTTGAACGTTAAAAGCTTGAGGATTATGAAGATAAAGGCTAAATTACAGATTGTGTTTTTATCTCTCATGCTTATTGCATTTGACCTAGTTTCATAACCTAAATAAGCTGTTTTATGATCAGCTTAGCAGTGTGTGCATGTGTACATGTGTGTGTCTGCGTTTGCCTCTCCCTCAGCTCTGTGATAGAGTAGAGAGGCCAGTCAGAGAGGAGAGGGGGAGGAGCCAGGTTAACTGGTCCGCTGACCAGCCCACAACAGAAGACAGATGATGCACACACTTAGAGAAACTCACATAGTAGACACATTGCTTACATAGACACACACAGTGTCAATATGGGCCATGGCGTTGCACCTGCAGGCTGTGTGGTTTAGTTGATAGCAGGTGTCCAGGTGTAAGGATGGCAATGCCAACTTCTCCTGGCACTGAAGGCAGCCTGGAGTATGGTGACCATGGAGAGGATGAGGATGAAGAGGAAGAGGAAGGAGAAGAAGAAGAAGAAGAAGAAGAAGAAGAAGAGAAGGTGGAAGAGGAGTATGTTTGTCTGCCCAGGGAGGGAAAGACAGGGGAGGATGAGGATGAAGAGCAGCAAGTTCTGTGTGAAGGTAGTCGGCTGTCTTTGGTTCTGGGAAAATGAAAGATGCACTCCCTTGTGCTTTTCTACTTTGTCCTTGCTACTCTGCTTGTGTAAGCAGGTTCACTGTACACGGGCTTACTTATCAGGATACTTTAAAGTATTCCTCATTTCTAATTTCTTTTATTCTTGTCGAGGGCAGGGAGACGGTAGAGGCTTGTTCCCAGCCTTGTCGGGCAGGTGACCCCACGCTGAGGTCAGACTAGTCATTTAATGACAGTGTTTAACATATCATGCCCATTATATATGGTACTGCGTAAACACAATGTTTCATCTCTCAAGGGCATAGAAGTCAAGCTGCTTGTGTGAGATGTTTTGTGACAACTGTCTTTAGGTAGGCTGCAGCTTTCCCACTGGCTTCTTTGTGGTCACAAAGCCTTTGGCAATAGTTATTTTATTTTCTAAATTAATGTAAGATTTGGAAAGCCTTTGATAGAGTCTGATAGTAGCCAAACAGACTGAAAAAATGAAAAACATGACAAACACTTGATTTATCTTTTTTGGCAAGTCCGTTTTCGTCCTTACACACCAGCTTGTTTTGGACTGTTCCTCTGCCAGCTTCCTCCAACTGCGACAGGGTCGTCTTTGGCGTGGGGAGGAACTCGACGGTGCTGTCGTTTTGAGCCGGGAATGTTTTATTCGTTGTCCTTCAAAGTTTCTTTTGTAACCTTGCTGAGCTCGCACACACACCGAACAGACCTGGGAGCCGCCACACTATTACACAGTTGGCCACTGAACAGCTCCACTGCAGCAAATGGCTCAAAGGCACCTCAGTGATATTTATTGAGGTGCTCATTTATTTTCACCGCACACCTGTTCTCAGTATCTGAACGTCAAAATCTTTTGGTTACAATCTACTTAACCTTTAAGATACCACCACCCCAAAGTTACCTCAGCGGGTTTCACTAAATGGCATCGATAACACTCTGTGGTTTTACGGCCATCTTGGGCCCCGTCTCAGTAACCTGTCTCCTGCTGGTATAGTCCATTGTGATGGTGTGCAGTCTAGTCTGAGCACACTGCGGTTCAATACCTGCTGGTTTAACATGCTCAAACATAGGCTTGGCTCTTTGTCCTTGTGTATCAGCGCAATGTAAAGTGTTAGTATGCTACAGTTTCAACGGAGACACTTGATAAAATACAAAGATTGCTTGCTTGGTCCTATTTTGACACATGTAGTTAGGTCGTGTTTGATCACCGCACTCCTGACCTGGTGTGGGTTTTGTAACTAGGTTTTGTGCCCTCAAGTCTGTTAGACAGCCGTGCATGTACACCGAAGCAGACAGGCATATACATGATACACAGACAAAGAGACAGATGAACACCTCTGAGGTCTGTCTATATTGAGTGAAGATGGAATGCATCTAGACAGAATTCTGTCGAGATACCATCAACAGACAGACAGGCTGGCACACCAGAAGAATGAGATTGTATCACAGAATTAGAATGTATAGAACAGGAATGCAACAATCTGAATAAGTGGTCATTTGGCTGGCACACACTTAATATGACCGGTGTAGAACCTTTGATAATCCAGTCGTGGACCAAAGCATTTGTTACCAGAAATCAATAGTAATTTCCATGCCATTACAGTATTACAGTTCCATGGCAGCCATGTTAGGTGTACCTAGGGCAATGTTTACCATCGGAAATGTGCTTTCTATCCTCTGTAAACCTATGGCAGTTTGTGTGTCGCCCTTGAACCTTTTTGTTGTCTGTGTTGCCGAGTAGCAGCCAGTATTATTGGTCTGACTGTAACTCTAGACCTCTGGCTCCGTTGACCCTTGTACTGCTGCAAACCCGACCTACTGAAAGCTAGGGATGTCTGCAAACAGGCTCATGCTAAACTTCATTACATTACATTTTAGATGCTTAAGGGTTTTATTGTAAGGATAAGGGGATATGTAGTTTGATGTTTGACGTGATAGCTGTTTTGATATCTAAGTCTAAGTTAGACCTCCCTCCCTCTTCACTCACCCTCCCACTGACCGAGAGAGAGAGAGAGAGAGAGAGAGAGAGAGAGAGAGAGAGAGCGAGACAGCATGTGTTTAGTTACCTAGCCTCAGTCTACATAACATTAGGAACACCTCCCAGATCAACTCCAAGATATTGAGTTGCACCCTGTTTACACAATCCTTGACTCAAGGTTTTATAATCATTATTTAACCAGTCCTCCCCTTCACATGCATCTCACCTTTATAACTGAATTAGCTTTAATGGATAGTTAAAATAAGGAGTGTTCACTATGTGCAACTGTTGGCTTTTTTTTTTTGCTTGCACAATGTAGACAGTGCAGGACACACACACACACACACACACACACAGTGAGGTGGATAAAGAGGCTACCATTAGCGCTATAATCTATAATCTCATTTTGGGTAGTGATAACGTGTGTGTGTGTGTGTGTGTGTGTGTGTGTGTGTGTGTGTGTGTGTGTGTGTGTGTGTCTCACAGACCAGGACAACTATTTGCACTTTATTGTTTAGGCATCTAGCCAGGTAGTTTGATTATACCTTTCTACTACCTTGGTGTTTGTCTTTAATGCTGCAGCACAGCTGATGATGATGGCTAATTATTAATGAATTATGAGTTACTGGGAAATACCCCATTAAGCCTATTATGATCCAACAAGAGGAGATGGTCAAACACATGGTGTAGGAGTACTGAGGGAGTACTGTATGTAAAGTATGGTCATAGGCTGCCTCATTAGATGTTAACACATTTATTGGTATATTTATATTTATTTTCTTAGATTTCTTTCATTTAGATTTTTTTGGGGGGGCAGATCTAAATAGAGCATAGCAGTCATTTCTCAGTAATATTGAGAGAAAATCCTCCACTGCTTTACCAGGAAAGACAGCTGTAGGTAAGAGGTAAGAGCAGCTGTCTTGAGACCAGGATGTTGTTGATTTGAACCCCAGACCTGTAAGGAAGGTGAATGAGGAAGACTCCCCTCCCTCAACAACTACGGTTGACATTGTTCAAGACACTTCATCCATGTCTGGTACAGTGAAGACGCTCAGTGGCCAACAGCAGAAGAATGTGGTTGCACGGGTCAGCTCCCAGTTTGTAACTGTGTGAAGCAGTTATCTTTCTGTGGGTAAATAATGGTTAAAAAGACAGTATATTGGCAGATATTGGTATACATAATTCTGTTTTTAGGTAATAAAGGACCCTCTGTCTCTTTCCAGCAGCCATACATTCGCTCTTGTGTAAAGAACATGAAAATATGCCGTTTTGCATTGGACAGCTCTGTTTTGCATTATTTCCTCTCTGGGAGGCCTCTGTGATGGTACTATACAAGTCTGTCATGTTGTTTGTACTTCCCGAAAAGACTTCCATGAAAATTGACTATAAATGATCTTGTATTGTAATGACTCATCATTTATTGTGATGTTTAAAATAATCAGAAACACTTAACATGTAATGAGATTAAAAGGATACAAATCATCAAACAAATAGAAGAAAAAAAAAACTCATCAATTTGCTCCAGGCAGCAGTGATAAAAAGAGTTTTTCAAAGATATAAAAGAGGAAAGAGAGTTTGCAAGCTGGATTTCCTTAGGCAGGTCATTCCATATCTTGGGGGCCCTGACTGCAAAAGCTCTACCACCCTTAGTTTTGAGCCTAGTCGCAGAATGGCAAGTAGATTTCTCCCTGGGGATCTCAGGCTGAGAAGATCTGTAATGTATTGGGGAGCAAGTCTGTGTCTAGCTTTGAAAGTGACAAGTAGAATCTTAAAATCAATCCTAAACTTAATAGGCAGCCAATGGAGAGAGTGTAAGATGGGAGTAATACTGTCTCATTTACAGGTGTTAGTAAGACGCCTAGCAGCAGCATTTTTAATGAGTTGTAGTTTGGATAGACTTCGTTGAGACAGACATGTATACAGTGAGTTACAGTAATCCAGACGAGATGTGATAAAGACATGTACAACTGTTTCTAGGTTATTAGGGGACAGATACTTCCATTTTACCAGTGTTTAGCTGTAGAAAGTTTTGTGACATCCAACTCCACAGAGCAAATTTGATGCAGAAGATCTAGCATCCCATAATCAAAGCCCCAAAATCAATGCTGGTGAATTTAAAACGGTCCTAAAAAAATAGTCCATAAAACACAGCAACCCCACCACCTTTACCTGCTAATCTAAGATGACAGAGACTTAGACTTAGACTTAGACTTAGACTTAGACTTAGACTTAGACAAGACTTTATTGTCATTTCAAGTATGCACCAGGTGTATACAGAAAACGAAATGTCGTTGCATTTAAGAGGAAAGAGGAAAGAGAAGCTAGAGGGAGAGGTTTCAATCATGGTGCTGAGATCGCCCTCTTTGAGCCAAGCTTCAGTTACCATAAAAACATTGTTTGTTTGATAGTATAAAAACATTGCAAAAGAAGGATTTGTTGGCAAGAGATCTAATAGCAAACCTAGCTTCAAGATTGGTACTCGGGGATAAACAGGTCGACAGGGGACAACAGTCAGATTGGTTATGTTTACAGAGCAGGATGAAAAATAACATGGAGGTCTCGAGGTAGTTCTTACAGGGATAGAGTAAATTGATTTAACTCATTGTAAGTGGTTCTACATACATGTGAAAAATGTAGGTATGGACAAAATAACATTGATGCGGATTAGTGTTGGTGCCCTAGGCAGTTACTTCCACTTCCACTTACTTCCATCTGCATACCAACTTTATTAGACCCCATTCAGACTGAGTAATGAGAGGAATTTAAACAACTTTGTACTGAATACCGACTAGCCAGCAGCTAAGGAAGGCAAATGACCATTTTGTGTGGGATGGAATTACATTTAGTGCTTTGTAGGAGGGAGAGGGACTTGATGGTGAACTTATGCATGGGTGTGGACCTTAACTCTGACTGCTGTGTCTGCACTTAACTTATCTTTTCTCAATCAATTGGAAGGTTGACAATGCGTGGGCCTGTGTATGATACTGTAAAGGTGCCTGTCTGTGTGTGTGTGTGTGTGTGTGTGTGTGTGTGTGTGTGTGTGTGTGTGTGTGTGTATGTATGTATGTGTGCGTGTGTGGGTGTGGGAGTGGATTTCTCAGCAACCTGATATAATTCATTAACTGAAATCAAAGACATAAAGGTGTATCACGTTACTTACATTGTGACTCAGTCAACACTGCTCCTTGGAAACACTGAGGAGGATGAGAGAAAATACTAAGTTTGTACGATTCAATCTGGAGCTAAATTTAATTTTGTTCCAAAATAAGATATCCATCGTTATTCCACTTATTATAGTACTTTTAAAATGTTGGTTGGTAACTTAAGTCTTAAGTCTAGACTGAAAACAAAGGGAGATAAGGCCTTCTCTGTGTTGGCCCCCAGACTCTAGAACAGACTTCCTCTTGACATTAGAGCTGCTGACTCAGTGTCTTCCTTTAAATCTGGCCTCATTTTTACCATATTGCTTTTACAAATGGATTTGGATCCATTCTAGGTGCATTTTTTGTTTTCATTCTGTTTTTATTTGTTTTATATTTACCCTCTGTTATTACCTACATCTATGCTGTTCTGTTTAATCCTGCTATATTCCATTTTAATCTTGTTTTGATTTTTTTTTGTTTTGTACAGTACTTTGTGCCATATGAAATGAGATTATTCTAACGCATCATAACTCTAAATACAGTTCTCATTTACAAACATTACATACGTAAACAAGCATGTTACCTTAAAAATACATTTAAAACTCGCATTCTGTCAGTCCTTTAACTCAAATTCCAGAGTGAAAATAACTGTCTTCAGTCCAATAAACCACTATGTAAAGCCAAAAGTGGGGCAACTTTCACAAAAGGGACCATTCTGAAGTTATGGATTGGGTGTTAATCCTTCAAAGGGCATCTGAACCCTGCAACTGACATATTTATGTTATGAATGTCAATTTGTATGATCGTAACTTACAGACTCTGTTTATCTCTTTTTATCTATCCTCCTCTCTGCCCGACTCTCTCTGTCTCTCTCTCTCTGTCTCCCTAGTGCTGTGTGCTGACAGAGTGGGCCAGATGACGAAGACTTACAGTGACATTGACGCTGTCACTCGACTGCTGGAGGAGGTGAGAGCTTGCTGAGTAGAATAAAATAGATTAAACACAGCAGGGTACAGTATACGCAGTAAACGATACTTAAAATGTATTGCAGCGTTGTAAAGTACTTTGGACCAATGGTTTTTATCTCACCCATTATATGGTCTGATATTGAAAACACAGGCTGCTTCATGACACCAATTCAGAGATCTGATAGAACAACATCATAAAATCTTTTGTATATGCCTGATATTCAAATGTACTGTAGCTGATCCACATAGACAGCTCACTGTATCTAACCTGTATGTAAAGTTAATCATCTCAGAGAGCAAATTAGTATTTTTTTTTTAAACCAACCAGGAAAGTTGACTAGGAACAGACATTTGTATTAACAGGATCATGTTATTCAATGGTCTGGGCGAGGAACTGCAGTTAAACACATACAGACATATTAGCATGTGGCCACAAGCTACCAAGAAAACCATGAAACTAATCAACAGACAGAGAGCTTTGTATCTATTGAGTAAACGCTGAATGCATGAAGGTTAGTTTCTGGTAAGATGCCATCAATAGACATTCCAACTGCTGAACTAGGGAAGTGAAAGTCTACTTAGGGTTTGAGCAAAACATACAGTATATTAACTTCAAATAGGTTGAACACTTTACTACTAGGTTCAACACCCCCCCCC
>OMKK01077222.1:0-12828 GCA_900302305.1 Polymixia japonica
CTTCATACACTTTGAGTAGGAGCTGCTGTAACGAAAAGTAATTTCCCCTCGGGATTAATAAAGTAATTCTGATTCTGAAACCCAGAATAGGCTATGTGCACAAGCTCCACTACTTCCTGACAAGAAGACTGCATCTCTATTTCCTGTCAGGAAGTAGTGGAGCTTGTGCATATAGCCAATAGGGGCACTGGGTAGTATGATACAATCCTAAATAAGAGCTAAAATAACCGTAGCAGTATCATGAAAGGTTTGGGCCGAAATAAGGCAAAATCCTACTCTTCTAAGTTCACCCATGGCTGATGTCGACAGAAACAATCCCCTGTTCGTTTCTGTTCTGCTTCGCTTGTATTTTCTTCAACAAGAAAGCGATTCTCTTCTCCTCCTGCTCTTTGAAGAACGACGCAGACACCTTACTGCGCATGCGTCTGGCATAGACCTGCAGAAACACCAAGAAGTAGCTCATCAGCCAGAGAGTTGCCAGCAGCGCTCTCACGCCGAGGTCTGGAGGTGAAGGTGTCGCCTCGCAGCGTGACGGTTCAGAGCCTAAAATCCACTCATAGTCCCTGTGGAAGTTTGTCAGCTCTTGTTTGACACACGATTGCGGGATAATACAAAATGCTGGTGGGAAAAACAGAACCTAGAAAAAAAACATACACATGAATAGTAATAATAAATTATGGTTGCACTCTATGTATTGAAATCTGTATGTCTGATGTGCTGATATACTCTTAGTTAACAAGTGCATAAACAGTAGCCCATTTTAGTTTTCAAATTTCTTTCAAGCTTATTGTTCAGAGGAATCTCATGGAATGTCTATTATCACTGCAGAGTTGACTTAATCAATCAGTGATATCTCACCTTGAAAGTTACACTTATGCTGGCAGAGGTGGTTGGAACGTCCAGAAGCCAGGGTACACTTATCTGAACCAGGTGATACACTATGTGATCCAAAGCAATTATGAAAACAATTGCAGAGAAATATAAAGTTACCACAACGAGTGATATAAAACAAGTGGGCCATTCTTGATTGGTCATTTTACAACTTGTGGAATGAATCATATTTTCAGCTGATAATATTTGGTTTCCATCAGTAGTTGCTTTTTGTAATAACTGTGTTGAGAGGTATACATTATCAAACTGAAGTGATGTCAGATAACATTTCAAGTATCGTGCTGATTCAACAATCAGTAGAATAACAAAAATAGCAGCAAGAATCCGGTTTGACAGTAATTTGTAATCCTTTAGCAGGTTCCTGGCAGATGAAAAATTTATTTCAATCTGTTCACTAATATGAGTAAACCTGTTTTTAACCTCTGACACATCAATATGCGTATAATGATCTAACTTCCTTAAACTTGTGACGATGGTTAGGTCTTCCCTTTTCACTTTGATGATTTCCCCTACAAGGTCAGTTTTTGCTCTGTTCAGAAGGTCAGTGGAGTTCAACAGAGTTCTCGCAAATCCCTCAGACACGCCCTTCAGAATGTGCACAACTGCTCCTATATTCATTGTAATATTAGGGATCACGTTTAACATTACAATTATGACAGAGGTTGATATGATGAGCTTTCGTCCCTGTTTGCTACAGAGAGTGGGCATTGCAATGGTCAGGACACAGCGCAGAGGGTGACACAGGAATGACGAGAAGAAGATGGCCACACTGTAGATGCAGACAGTCTTAATGGATGTTTCATGGTCATATTTCAGAGTCTCTGACAGCCAGTTGTAAAGCAGCCCACCAGTCACCATGGCGATTATGAAACACATTGACAAGAGAGTTAGTACCCCTTTGCCGCCTGGTGTAGGCTCAGAGTAAACACGCCAGAGATAGGGCAGGACAGATTTTAAGGCCTCTCTGCTAGGTCCTTTCCTGAGAAGAAAGGAAATATCTTGACATACTGTATATTAATCTTTACTGAATATCAAGCCTATAGATCGGGTTGCCATAGATGGAAGAGTAATGTAAAACATAAAAAAGAATGTTTTAATTTTCAGACAATTAAACCATAATAATAATGTAAAACATATATAAATTAAACATTTAACAAAATATATGAAGATCATCTATAGTAACAAGTTACAGAACAGAAACATTTGTGTTATTTTGACATATTTGTAAGTTTCAAGGCTATTGTAAAGGCTATTTTTCTACTGCATAATACTGATAATACTGACGTTGGCATATAGAGAATACATTTTATATGTATTTAATATTTGATATAGTTAGCTATATATATACTGTATATACTGCAACTTTCAACACAGACACAGCAATTTGCCTGGGAAAACAATATCTTCTCAGTATGATTCTGATTTCTGAGTTCATTTCAGGATATCATGAGATCTAATCCCCAACTGAAAGTTCTGAAAAGAAATGAACAAAAACATTCTTACCTGAGAGCAATGAAATTCAGAGACTTGTTCAGGTTCTTCATTCTATCTACAGTCTGTATTAAGGTTTAAGTTGGAAACCTCAGCCCAGTTGGGTCTCAAGGTCTCAAAAAGGGAAGTTGCTGAACAGTCACTGTCATAATGGAGTTTGTGGGCTGCCTTTGTGGGTTCCCACATGGAAAGAAAGCTTGTCGTTCATGTTCACATGCATGACACACAACAGCATCTGAACAGGCATATTCACATGACTTGATATGATGATAGATTTGTTGTTACCTAAAAATACCGTGTCATCTATGACATTGTTTTTAGACACCAAGCACATTGTGATAGGATGCCAGTATTTCCATATATGCAAACTTATCTATCTATACATACTGTAGATGTTTGGTTTGAAATCCACCTGTTGGATTAGAAAATATACAGTATGCAAAGCAGGATTATATGATCTCCATTGATCATAGAGACATTAGTGTTATTTACTTATAGTGTGTGTAACAGTTGTAACACTTGTTTCTGGGTTCTCAAGATTAAATGACATTAGAATTTTCTGTTCAATTAATACAGTCTTTTGAAAGGCACCGCACATCTCCCACATAATCAAACATACTGAATCAGGAACAGGCCATTTAATGTCCAAGAACGTGTGTGGGTCTTGGGTGAGCTCTACAATTTATAGTTGTACATGTAAACACTGAGGGACCTCTTGTACTGACCCCGCCAACACTGAGTAACTTTTACAGTTTTGCAGAAGTTAACCATTGTGGCAAACCTTGTGACAAGATAATTTACAACAACAAACAAACACTGTAAGGAATTTACAACCAATGTCTTCCTTTGGGATAAAGGGACTGGTACAATTAATGCTATCTCTTGAAATTACAGTAGATTTCTAGGCAGTGTTGTCAATGCAACTGCCTGAAAATGTAAACTAATGAAGCAAATGTTTTCATGCTTGTCATGTTGGATTCAATTACTGGTTGCCATTGTTCTGTGGTATTCTAGGGTCTTAAATGTTAATAAACAGGACAAAACAGTTGTAAAAGACCAGTCATGGATGTCCTTTCCATGCATGCTTAATTAAAAATAACAACTTAAAATTATAACAACTTTTTATTTGTGGTAACAAGTATTATGTAATGCAAATCATTTTGTAATAAAATTACACTTTCATTGGACTTGATTCATAAACAATAGGAAAGGTTCAGAACAATGAATATTATTTCAGTCTGATTGTTTTTAAAACATTAAAACAATGGCTACTAAAGCAAGTACAATATACTGTAATATCCTCACGATGAGTTACTTGAGCTCCCAGTGATTTAAACAACAACAACAAAAAAGTTTGTAATGTCCGTGGACAATCAGCTCTTATGGTACCAGCAGATGTCAGCCTAGCAGCATTAGCACAAACAACACAATAAAGCCTCACGCAAGGTTCCAAGTAGAAAAACTCTAAACCACCACCAGAGGTCAAGATGTTGTACTTCACAGTAGGGTTAAACATTTCCCCTGTCCATTTTTATGAAAGCCAGAGAGTAAAATAATGCAACCCCATCATGTGTTTGAACTCTGCATTCTTGAACTGTTAGCAGTGGAGCTACCCTCTGCCAGAACTAATAGTTCACAGTATGGGACTGCAGGCAGATGGGTTGCAATCTTCAGTATTTGAGAAGATGTCGTTTTTAAAACCTCATTACATGCATAATAACAGGTATTAGCTCAAGATCTCAGAATGCGCCAACATTTACATGATATAGTACGATAGAGTAGATGTCTACAGGCATTCACTTTTGTCCCTGTTTATTAACAAACAGCAGATCCAGCATTAACTCTATATATACAACATACTCATTTCTACCACCGTTTATGGGATCAAACGAGTAATCAGAGAGTAGCATTCTGCGCCAGGACATCAGCGACGGCACTGGACATGTTGGTGGGCCGAGCCCATTCTGGATAACTGTTCAAATTAAACATGGCAACGCCCCACGTGTTCATAGCCAGAGAAATCGATAGGACGCCCAGGATGTTCATGACGAAGCCGGTTTTAACCTGCAGATGTGGAACGCAAAGACAGCAGTAGATATTTTAAATTGTATTTGGCGACAAGACTTTGGTGCCAGCTCTTCTGGCGTCAATGGAAGGACCTTACCATGTCTTTCACCATTAGATGCCCTGACGCAAAGGCAATGGAGTTAGGTGGCGTGGAGACCGGCAACATGAAGGCATATGAACATCCTACTGTTGCTGGTATCATGAAGTAGAGAGGGTTCACTGAAACGTGCATAGCCTACAGACACAAACATATAACACAATTAAGATAAGGTGTCTTAGTGTAACCGACAGTGGCGTACACCGTACAGGAGAACATGACTGCGCATAGCTATCGGTGACACTCTCGTTGAGATTTTCTAGCGCGAAGCATTTGAGCACAGGCAATGACTAGACCAATAAAGGATATTGAGATATTGAGTTTTAAATTCAGAATACATTGACTAAATCTGATGCAAGGCAAAACAACCTCAGATAATGATTACTGACAGCAGCAGTTAATATGCAACAGGCATACAAACATGCACAACACTCATTGTTTATCAAGCCTACAAATCCTTTAACTAACCAGAAGGTTACACATTGTCTGTCTCAGTATAGAGGGCAGCAGGACAGTTCAAGATCCTTATCCAACTTCTTAGAGCTTTTAAGTGCTTGTAGTAGAATTACCTTTTCTGATAAAGTAGTCTCCCAGTTTGTCTGACTGTCATCTTCACACACTACATTCAATTTCATACATGTTGTGATGTGATGACCAATGGAACTTTAAGCATATTATGAGGCAATATAAGTGCAATATAAGTGAGTTAACTAACTGAGGCCTTTATAATAGGAATGACAAGAGATATCTTGTCAAACACAATGCATCTGTAAAAATTATCCCCATGACTTTTGACTCATTTTATATAGTCAAAAGTACTCAGTTTTATTATTTATGTTTTATTATTTTCTATTTATTTAAGGGGGAAATTAATTCTACATGTGTACAAAGGTTTTAAATTACTGAATGATGTGATCTGATAATTGGTTTAACTATAGTCCTTATCCTTAAGTTAAGATTTGGTCTTTCCTCCAAACAAAGCTAATATCAGGCAGCCTCAGTACATCTCAATTTCAGTTGGGTGGCATTTAGTGTAGTTAAGCACAGCATGAATACCATTTGAGTCTAGTTCCTGATGCATCCAAAACATGCAAAAGAATGATTAAATACATACACAAATCATCTTGCTATTAGATGCAGATGGAGATGGCGTAGTTTAAGGGCATTTCCCTTGCTTAATTTCATTGAATGTCAAACTCACTTATTCATGCCATTGTGCAATTGATAAAGACAACTATAAGCCATAGCAATGAATATAAAACCGCTCTGAGCGTATGTAACTGACAATACGGGAATGGTATATTTACTATGCATTATAATGTATTATGTCAGCATGTCGAGTCTGATGGCAAACAACAGCTAAACGTATAGGCTATACAGTAGGTAGCTAGGCTAACTAATAGCATGCTCTTACCAGTTCAGCGATGACAGGTAAAAATATGATGATTGTGGCAGTGTTACTGGCAAATTCAGTAAAGCAGGCCAGGAAGGCTGTAATCAACATCACAGCTACAGCAGGAGGAACCTGGGCCAGAGGCTGGAGGTGGCCTCCAATCCAAGCGGCAAGCCCAGACTCCTGTGCAATGCCACAAGAACAGGTCAAAGATCACAGGTAAAATCACAGCATAATAAAACAAGATAATAATGAAGCATACAAAACAGCATATTAAGAACAGCACAAAACAACGAACAAAAGCAGACCAGAACAGGACAGAACACAACAGGATGGAAAAGGAGTGATATGGCGTGGCCCACAGACACATTCAAGTCTCGTTCAAAACTCATCATTAAATTACATAACTCTTGTAAACAAACTGGAATTGTATGGTATAACAGCATAATAGTCATTGCAGTGTATTATATTTTTGAATCCTACAGTAGAATCAACATAATCAACTACAACTGTGTGAATCCTAGCAAATGCAGCCAACTGTACCTCACACCCTTTGGCCATAGCAAAACCACCACCGAGCAACAGAATGATATTCCATGGAACAGAATCCTGGGCTTTCTTCCAGGATAACAGAGGAACATAAGGAGTATTTGAACCTGTGAACCAAATATTTCATATAAAATAATACTATTAGTCTACACTAAATTAACCATGCTGTACCTGTATACCCAGTAAGGAGAGAAGACACACATCCTCTACACAAGTAAAGAAACACCTGGATAAAATAGTATACTGTATAAATATCAGAAGTAAATGTATAATAATAAGCATGTATGATATAAGCATGTATAATATAAGCCCTAAGTATTCAACACTAAACACACAACACTCATGAATCCTTATATTTTTAGATAGTAGCTGTGGTTGTTTGAGTTGCTTCCTCCTAGCGTTAGCTGGTTCAAAGTCAAAATGACGAAATTAAAAAATGAACTGATTTCATGAACTGACCATGTTTTGTACTGAGCATTGTTCGGGAGATGGAGTGAGACGGGAGCATCCCAGACCGTTAATGAGACCCGACTCCACCTAATTTACACAACGGAGAAGCCTGAAAACTCCATATAGACTGTCTGGATGCTGCCTGAAAGGAGAACTGCAATTGTGCCGAGCACTGGGGGGGATGCGTCATTTCACTTGTGTTTAGTTGGAGCTGAAGTGTCGTAATAAAAAAAAAAAAAAGAAACCCTATGTCACCTTGTCTGTCTGCAGGAGAACCGGCTCACCGTGCAGCAGCAACACCACCAGACGCTGTGTGAATGTGGGTACGTCCGGGCTGGGGACAGGGCTCTCCTAATGTGTCTGCTGCTGCTATTCGTTTCCTCCTCTAAAGACAATAGCGCCCTGCTGGCCTCCCATCTTCCCGACCGCTCCGTCCTGCGATGTTGCTTGTTGCTTGTGGGTGTCTAGAGGGGGAACAGGTCATACACCTGCTTTCCTTACTTGCAGGGGAAATGCGGCTTTTGGCCTCACAGTCTGCCAGCATCCTCTAGCAAACAACTACCATCGTATGAAGAAGGCCACCTTGACCGGTTCGGCACCGACTCTAGACGGACGTTAGTGCCGGTTCTGAGGGATTGCCTACACCTACTCCTACGTGCAGCAGCTCCTTGAAACATTCAAGCAGTAGCTGCAACCGCATGTTCACACCAGAGACCTAACACCTGTCTAACAGGTGACATTGAAACAGCTCGTCGGCCTCTCAAAGTCGGCTGACTAGGTCTGGTGTCACCAGCCCTCTACCCTGGCTGCAGCCGTGACCCTGGCGGAAAACCCGTCTCTCTCTCTCTCTTTAACCAAATTGTGGGAGGACGTCCAGAGAACTGCTCACTGCCTCACACTGGCTGTACACTGGCGGCAGCTACCACCTCCTGTCTCCCCTGCTCCTATTGCCATCGTCGCATGGCACCCCAGCCTGAATGAGGCAGCGGGGGTATGTGGCCAGCAAGGTGGGTATTGACCTCTGTGTATATATCTGTGTTTCAGTTGAAGCAGGCAGAGGAGCCGTGGAATGAGCCAGAAACAAAGTGGGAAAAGTCAATATAGACTATTGGACTGTAAATAAAGACTGCAATTGTACCAAGCAGTGGCGGTGCTTAATTTTAGCTGTGTGTTTAGTTTGTTTCACAAAGTTGCACAAAGTAATGTTTAAATAAAGCAGAAATTGTACATTCTTAACCTTAAAATTCAGTACTCCTTCTGAGAGGGAAAAAATGAACCCAACAGTTTGTTTATTTTCTTTTCTCTTGCATCCAAGTCCAGTCGTTTGTTTGACCAGCTGAACATAGCATACACAGTCACACACACGGTCACCAACACACACACACACTAACACAAGCAAAAAACCCAAGTGTGGCAAGATATTTTTAAGAGATTAATATAATCTCAAAACAGTGGGAGTACAGTCTCTCTTCACGACGGGAAATTACTCAAACTCTCTAATCTACATCATTAACATTCCTCTGCTTATTTCCAGTAGCTGCAAGCTACAAATCCTGCACTACAGTCATAGACTAAATGACTAAATGTCTTTTAACTTTTCAGACAATGTGACCATCAATATTAATTCTTCACTGGCTTGATATGTTTGGGAAACACACATGGTTCAAAAATAGTGTAAACTATTTAATATCTAATATATGTTATTATTAGTCATCTATAATTAGTAATTAAATTATAATAATGAATTTAGATTTTTAGACATTTTCATAATGCAAATAAACATGTTGTTTCTGATAAACATAACCCCATTCGCTAAGATGCATGATTATTAAAAATTATTATAGTATTATACTATAGAGGTTAAATCTGCCATTTTCTGTACTGACCTTGTGGGTTAAACCACCAGCTGAGAGAAGGTCTCTGAGAGGGGAAGAAAAACAGTATTGACACGATGATCACACCAGTGACGGCATCGGAAACATACCTGTACAAGACGGGATGGGAGGGTTCGATTTTGTAATTTATTTTTGAGAGTATAATACATATTTGAAAAGGAAAAGCACTGATATTAAAATAATTATTCCACTGGGCATGCCTTCCTTACCCTTTGTTAAAAAACGCCGACCAGCCGGTGAAAAATTTGGGATCCCTTGTGAACAGGAGAATGGCAAACAATATAAAAAAGAAAGAGATCGCTCCCTCTGCAAAGCTGAAATTGAGCACGTAAAAGTCAACGTTAATGAAAAGCTCTGTGATAAAAATATACAAATTCAACCCTTCTTGCGTGAGGTTTGAAAACATACACGAGTCCTCACTTTAAAGGCCCTAGTTTTCTGTAGTTTTCATCTATAACCGCCTTGGCTCTGGCTTCTGCTAGCGCTCTTTGGTCCTGTTTCCTGAGACACAGTCTGCATAAAACAAAGGAGTGATACAGATGCGGTGATAATGTGATACAAGAAGTAAATAGTATGACAAGAATTTCAAGGAAGAGGAAAAATAAAATAAAAGGATGTGCTTCATCCTATAGAATCGCTCCACATTTCCTGGACAAAATGACATTTATCATTATTATTGCCTTACATGTCAAAGAGCGGGCCCTGGAGCGCGTAGTGAAACTGAGAAAAATTTTATTTTTATATTTGTAGTTTATATCCTGCCCCAATGAACAAGTATTGTTTGCACAGAAGAAGACTGTGTTTCATTTACTGGCCTTCTTTGATATAATAGGTCAATAGGTCGTGATCCTTGACGCTTAAAGACACAAAAAGTAGTTACTGATTTAAGTAAATGTGTGACACCTCCTTACCGTGTGTTCAGGCCACCATAGAGAAATGCAATCCAGATCCATCCCAAAACCAGGAAGAGAACCATGAGGGGGAAGGCAAATGCAAACCAAGAACCAAAATTCATAAGGTCACAATCTGGAAAGTAGCTAAAAACAAAAACAAAAGGATTGCCATTAAAATAGATTCAATGTAACATTAATACAGTGGAAAGATTTTTCTCTTTTTCAAACACAACTTTGCCAGTTGGGATATTTGAGATGCTGTTTGAACAATTACAGAATTTCTTGCACAACGATGAATGAAAATGTTTTACCTTTTGAGCTGACCGATAAAGATGAGATTTGGTGCAGTGCCTGTTAGAGTAGCTGTTCCTCCAATGCTGGCAGCATAAGGGATACAGATCAAGAAACCTTTCCACACCTGCATCTGATACACTGACTCTGAACGTATTTCCTGAGCCGTCCTCCCATCACTCTGCTCTGTTCCATCCATCCTTTAGGAATTTTGAAGACATTTGTTAATCATTTTGTTTCCTTAAAGGGATAGTTCACTTTTTGGGGAATTTGGACATTTTTCCTACTTACCCAGAGTCAGATGAACTTGTGCATGCCATTTTTATATCTCTGTGAGAAGTTTGAAGAAATGGGTTAAATTACGTTAGTGGTTAGCTTAGCTCAACTGTTGGAAGTATATGGGATAAAGTAGCAGATGTAGTAGGAAAAATGGCCAAATTCCCCAAAAAATGAACTACCCCTTTAACAGGGACAATAGGAAATGATAGGAATAGGAAATTTGCTAGAGTTGGCAAACTGCTGATTCTCATCTTTAGAGTTTAACCAGATAAACCTACCATTAACAACAGCATCACCCCACTATCTGAGTTCACATATTGTTTAATAAATGTCAAGCATTATATATATGGATATCTGTGTAACTTATATACTGTATATGTTTTCCTTACCCCTCTACTGATAGTATTTGTTTTTCTGATGGCGCTGAGGGTAATGAATGCAGCTTTACATTGCACTGACCTGATAGAAATTAAAGCAAAGAGGTTATCAGGTTTTTACATGCAAACATGAAATGAAAAGAGATAAATAATTTTAGAAATAGGATAAAGTCATGAGTCACAAGTCACGAGTTATGACTTTCACTTTTCTTATGGTGGTTTTTGAAAGGCCTTTAATATTTAATATATGACTTGAAAGCAGTCTAACATCATTAATCAATTACCACTTGAATATTGTCTAACTTTGCATCCAGACCTGTTGTTGTACAAGGTTCACACCCTAGGTTACATATTAAAGACTGTATCAGACGAGGTTACAACAATACATGTGTCTTTGGTGTCAAAGATGATATTTTGTTGACGTTTTTAATAGATTATCTTTCCTTGATACATTTTGTGCCTTTGATGTTTGTTGTGTTTTTGCAGCACAGAGTAATTACAGCACGCATTGGTGATAATTGTATTATCATTACTTAAGTAAGCTACACGTTTGAGGGAGTAGGAGGAGTTCCAACTAGCTGGAGTTAGCAGCGGTGACCCTTGCTTGAGTTTCATTTCAGAAAATACTGTAGAAGGTACCATTTATTATATCGTTCTCAGGATCCTCCATCAACTTGCAATTCTGTTTCAGGGTCTCCAGGTCCCCAAACAGACTCTCCAGGATGGCATTAGCGATGGGCAGCATCATTGCTGTGGTGGCAGTATTGCTAAGCCACATGGACAGGAAGGATGAGGTGATCATCATTCCCAGTATGAGCCTGGAGACATAATGTATCAATGTCATGAACAGGTATTGTTTTTTCTTACGCTAACATAAACATTGATAGATATTCTTGCTCATTCAAACGCTCAATTTGATGAACACCCATCTAATAAGAGTTTAAGTTTATGTCTCACCAGGCTGGCTTTACTCCAACAATCGTAAGAACTTTCAGGGCTATTCTATGGTGCAGGCCCCATTCCTCGATAGCTGATGCCATCATGAGACCACTCAGAAAGAGGAAGTTGGTATCGAGGAAGTACTGGGTGCAGACTTTTTTGGATGGAAGAATTCCCATTGTTGGAAAGAGGCAGACTGGAAGCATCGCGGTAACAGCCAGAGGGAGGGCCTCTGTACACCAAAACATAGCCATCAGCAGCACCACATAAAGACATTTTCCCTCCTGAAAAATAACACGTGGTTACAAATATTCTACGGACTTTAAAAAAACAAGTTGTCATAAAAAAAGTAGCCTTGATAAAATAGGTTATGAGTGTTCATGTGCACATAGGTAATATTTGTCTGTGGATGGGAAAGAATGTAATGCAAGCTTTCCTTTCAGTGAAAGACTACTGTGTCTATGTGCATGCATGTTGGTGTGCATGTATGTTGGTGTGCATGTATGTTGGTGTGCATGTATGTTGGTGTGCATACATGTTGGTGTGCATGCATGTATGTTGGTGTGCATACATGTTGGTGTGCATGCATGTATGTTGGTGTGCATACATGTTGGTGTGCATGCATGTATGTTGGTGTGCATGCATGTTGGTGTGCATGCATGTTGGTGTGTACATGTATGTTGGTGTGCATGCATGTGTATAGAGAGAGAGAAAGATAAGAAAGAGAGGCAGAGAGAGAAAGTGAGCAGTCGCCATCAAAGTGTTTCCATGTGTGTATGTATGTGTCTCTTTGTGTGCATAAATCAACATGTTTCCGTATAATAAAAATGCATTTAGAACAGTTATCAGTAAATATAGAATGGTATAAGGTAGGTAACTTTTAATTTGGATTTAAAAACAATAAAACTGAGACAGTGTCATGCTCAATGGTTCCGGTTCCCTGGAGTTGTCTGAACATAGTGATATGAACACAGTGTAACAGAGACAAAATGTCATGGTTACAAACTTATCAAAGGTGAAGAAGATGTACTTGGATGCACACACACGCACGCACACACGCACGCACGCACACACACACACACACACACACACACACACACACACACACACACACACACACACACACACGCACATATATATAAATAGTAGGTATAATAATGTAGGTATAATGTAGGTATAATAATTTATGAGAGATTGTGGAAGTTTTCTAGTGGAA
>OMKK01077225.1:0-11427 GCA_900302305.1 Polymixia japonica
CTCGGAGGCGCTCTACGATGAACACGCCAACCAAACCAAGAACCACCGTATCAAGAACGTGGTCACCACGTTCGCCCCCAACCGCCTGAAGACCTGGTGGCAGTCAGAAAACGGTGAGTTCTCATGGGAAAAAAACCCCTGCCTCGCTTTCACGGGGTCAATTACAGGTGACTCTCCTTTTCTCTCCCTCCGTCTCTCTCTCTCCCTCCAAACCCGCCCTCGCTTTCTCGTCCTCGTCCTAGTTCGTAAGTAAAGCCACTGTAATCAACCTGTAGGAGGAGGGCGGGACTTCAAAGAGAGAGGCTGGTAATGGCTGACCAGGGAGACACCCTGACCTGTCTGTAAACTTTGGAATTACAGGACTGACCCTTGGGAATGATTAGCTTTATGGTTGCAGGATGTGGCTCTGCTTGTAAAAGTGTTTGGAGTGTGTTATTAACGTTGAGAGGCAGGCGTTAACAAGGCAGGACCTCTATGATTTTCCCCCATTAGGTAGTACTGTGTAGCTCAATGGGTAGAGCAAGGCACTAACACTGCCAGGTTAGGGGTTCCATTCCCTGTGTATCTCAATGGGTAGAGCAAGGCACTAACACTGCCAAAAAAGAACCATTCAGCCAATAACAGATAAGATCCAGAGTCTGCATGTTGTTCTGATCCTGAAACAGTTAAAACAAAAATGCACTGTAAAGTTTTGGCTTCCAGTAATTTATATTAGAGGACTTAGGGCAGCTTTAGCACCGGGAATCTGGGAAGTAGTTGTGGAAATTTTTCTCCGGAAAACCGGGACAGAGGTTAAGACTTGACCAGATAAATGGACTTGGGAATGGAGAGAAAGGAATGTTTCCTTCATTCATTCAGAAGTCAGACTGTAGCCCAACAGATCCAGCGCTGTAGGCATAATATCAAACAACTGCCTTTCATAGCTGGAAAACATCTAATCATGTGGATCACAAACCTGGAGTTCGAAGAAGACTTCTAGTCTTCTATACGAAGACTTCTATTTCAACAACGAGATTAATATTGAAAAAAGCAACACCTGCTCTGACACAATGATTGATACGAACACATTACAGTACTTTTTAAAGTGTAGTATACATTAAGTCCACATTTATAGACTGAAACATCCATTCTTCAGAGATATGAAACCGTAAACCTCAGGTCGTGGATGTATTACATTTTGTAAATCAATATTGTGGGAATTAAAAAGTGATATTGCTTTATGTCCTGAACAGTATTTTGCGTGATTTGGGGAGATTTGTGATGCTTCAGTGGTTGTTGGCAGCTCAAAAGCCCAGCAGTCATGCATAAAACCCAGAGAACAGAAGAAATACTGATGAAGGAAAGGTTGTGGATAAGACATTAAGGGGACCAGGGAGGCCTCCTGGTTAGAGAGACTGTCCTGTACCAGAAAAGACACAGGTTTGATCCCTGAGACCTCTAGTGTGTCCACCAACTGCCGTGTGTCCTGTTGAAGTGTCCTTGAGCAAGACACTGAAGCCTTTACCTGCTCACTTTTTTACCACTGGACTACACACCGGTTCATACCGGCTCATACTGGTTCATAATGGCTTACGCTGGCTCATATTGGCTCATACTGGCTTACACCGGTTCATACCGGCTCATATTGGCTTACACCGGTTCATACTGGCTCATACTGACTCATACTGGCTAACACCGGCTCATACCAGCTCATACTGGCTTACACTGGCTCATACTGGCTCATACCAGCTCATACTGGCTCAGGTTGGAACCTGACGAGCATCCCGTCATACTCTTGGTTGTATTTGAGACCATTGTAAGTCCCTGTGAATTAGAGCATCGGCTGAATGCCTACATTGTATATTCATTTTCTTGTGAATTATTTGCCACCTCTGGCTTTCCCACACCCAACACACGTACACACACCCTGAAGTCAGTGTTGTGAATAGAATGGATTCAGGTGTCAGGGAGGCCTGCTGTTTAGAGAAAGTCACTCTGGATTAGAGCGTCAGTTCACAGCTTCAACGCAAAATGAATAATGCAATGAAATGTAAATGATGAACCTACAGAGACACGGTGATGGAATATTGGAGAGCTAATGTGTGTTTTTCAGTTCCAGAGGAAGTGGAACTATGCCAATAGTTGTTTTTGGCTCAATGAACGTCCAGCTTACTCTCCTGCTTGTGTTTCTCTCTCCCCCCTTCCTTTCCCTGTCGTTCGACCCTCTCTGAGTTTTTGGGGGAGTTTCTCTGTAATTCTATCCCCCCGCTCCATCTCGTCCTGCTACTCTCCTTCCCTCTCTCTATTCTCTACCTTTTTCTGTCTTTGTTCTTTACGTCCTCTAACCTCTGTTCGGCCTCGCTCCTTTTCAGTTTACGTCACATGTTGACTTAGGATACAAAGATTGGATCATGTAGAACGTCCATCATAAAAATACATTTCTGTTTCACATTGACATTTTCACATTTTACATTTTGTTTGTTTTTTGGTTGAATGTCATGCTAAGTAAAGGATTTCTCTCAATGAAAGGACGGTTCAGGAGGAATGTATAAAATATGTCCTCAAAGTTTAATATCTGAGTGTTTGTAACGTATGTACTGTGACTCTTACTATTAATATTAACTTAATATGTATGAATATATATTTATTAACTTATATTTACATTTTAGGCATTTAATTTACATTTTTACCCAGAACGACTTACAACAAGAGCAGCAGTTGCAACACAATTCCTAGTTCACCAACATTACAATAAAACAGGATCACAAGGGTGAAAGTCATAGCGTCCTGACCAGCAGTTTAAAGTTTAAAATGTTCCTGTGTCATGTATGACAGAGAACTACTCAACAACTAATGAAGTCCTCACAGGCATGACTACAGGTTCATCTAATAGAAGGTACAACAAATATTAGGACCAGAAACAGCAACCATTTTCTTTAGCTTGTTAAGAAAGTCGCCTCAAGGAGGACAGACATGATTAATATGTGCTCTACTCCTCCTCCTCCTCCTCCTCCTCCTCTTCTCTCTCTCTCTCTCTCTCTCTCTGCAGGCATGGAGAATGTGACCATCCAGTTGAACTTGGAGGCGGAGTTTCACTTCACCCATCTTATCATGACCTTTAAGGTAACCAATAGGAAGCAGGCTGGAGGGCCCGGGGGCGGGGTCTCCCTGGGAGGTCTGGTCTCTCTCGTCCTCTCCTTACTGCCTGCCTCCTCTTCTCTTCTCTTACCCCCTCACTCGTTTGCTCAGTCTCTCTTTCTTTCTTTATTTCTCTATCTCCCTGTCTCTTTCACACGCACACAGACACACACGCACACACACACACACACACGTGTACAGCTGTGTTTAAAGCCTGTGGAATGTGGAGGAACCGCCCACCCATTTAGAGGGTTGTGCTCTCTGGGTCTGTGTGGCTCTGGGTCATATCACTTTACTCTCTGATACAGATAATCCAGAGCAGAGCCGTGCCAGGCTACATTCACTGACAGTATGCTGACAAGACAACAGAACAGTTGTTACTGTAATAACAGCTGTACAGCTCCATTCACAGAATGCAGCATGTCCACAACTGGCAGATTTGCAGAGACAGTGATGTAATGCATTTAGAGAAGACCACAGAGATCATTTGTCCTGTGGCTGGCTTCAGGGTTCTGTTGGTTTTATGATATGATATGATATGATATCCTTATCATATGATATGATATGATATGATATGATATGAACATTTTCAATGGTAAGATTAACTCGCAGTATTCACCAAATACATTACACCTTTGCCTGATGATCATAAATCTTTCAACATTACAATCCATGTCTGTGCGGTAGAGAGAAAGATGCCATTCTAATTGGAGAACTGAACACCTGTATCTCAGCGAACACTTAATTAGACCCTGGATGACATCAGATCATGTAAGAGAAGAAGAATGAGTCTCCAGGTGTCCCCAGGCGAGCCGCGGCCTGTAGATCACTGCACCTTGAAGACAACACACATCCTATGTTCATAACAATTTATGTGCTATATATGAGAGGCGCGCTTGGACAAGACTTAAGGAAAGCAGATCATAGCTGTAGTCAGTTGTCTGTTGATTGTCTGGCAATAGATGTGAGGTCACGTACCTGTACGTGTCTTCAGTGTCGTGTCTTTGCACCGAGACCAATTCAAGCTGTGACTTCAATTCAACGAGGTGTGTGAGCGTGGCATCTCTCTTTGTGACAGACCTTCCGGCCTGCTGCCATGGTGATAGAGCGGTCGGCGGACTTTGGGAAGACGTGGCAGGTGTACCGTTACTTCGCCTACGACTGCGAGGCCTCGTTCCCCGCCGTGTCCCACGGTCCCATGCAGAAGGTGGATGATGTCATCTGTGACTCGCGTTACTCTGACATCGAGCCGTCCACTGAGGGAGAGGTACTTCATCTGCATCTGCTGTAGCAAAAATTATACCAACATTGATATATATGTAAATATAACCTGTTTTTGTCATAAAACTCAATATCACATGACTGGTCAACTATATGAGCAATGAAACATTAGTGATTCATGATCACTGTGTTGATTTGTGATTTGTGATCACTGTGTTGCTGTGTTATTTTACAGGTCATTTTCAGAGTTTTGGATCCCGCGTTCCGGATCGAGGACCCCTACAGCCCCAGAATCCAAAGTAAGTCACTGTGTCACTGGATTATAACTGTGTTTGTCTCTTGATATAGTGTCAATGCCTCAGCAAATAATGTTAAACAAAGCAATCAGAATACCCTTCATCTGAAACTCACCAATGTTTACTTAAAGCTGCTATGCGGAACCTTTCTATGGTATTTTATATTGAGATAACATAAAAAGAATGTGTGGTATGTGAAGGTTCAGTGAGATACTGTATGATCTTCTGTGTCTGCCACTTCAGGTCAGTCAGTGTGTTGATATTCCCTCTTTTATAAACCATGTTTACATTGCCGGCCCGACTCTAAACTCCTCCCAAGAATCTGTTCACCTGTAGTGTGTGAGGTTTTTGATGGACAGGGAGTGATGGAGAGATGCTGCAGGGGAGGAGAAAAGTCCAGTTTGTTTTGAACTGCAACGGCTTGTTGTTGCTTTAGATAAACTTGTCCATCAAACTACGTCATTTGCTATTATATATCATCTGTATCTCAACTGTTTTACCATTTATTACAGCTAACATGACATAATCGCTACAGGTTTACTAGTTAACAAACACATCCTTCTCTCTGTGTTCAGACATGCTGAAGATCACCAACCTGAGGGTGAAGTTCACCAAGCTCCACACGCTGGGGGACAACCTGCTGGACTCCAGGATGGAGATCAAGGAGAAGTACTACTACGCCATCTACGACATGGTGGTCCGAGGAAACTGCTTCTGTTACGGCCATGCCTCCGAGTGCGCCCCCATCGAGGGGGCTGGGAAGGGCGGGGAGGGCATGGTGAGTACGATGTCCTTTCTACTGTGTCTACTGTTTCCTGCTGCCACTGCATTCAGTAGAAACTGAAAGCTGGAAATTTTAGTTTCTCCCAGGGTTAGCTGTGCTCCTGGAACATGTAGGGTTTAGTGTTTGGCTCAAGCACATGGGGGATTGAACCCAGGACCTTCAGTTGGGGATGACCTCAATATTAATTCGGCCTTCCTACCCTGAAAATATGTTACAGGAAAAGGGTTTGAGACTGAGAGGAAGCTAGGCTGACGATACCTTGTGGAAACATCCCAGTGGACCATGTTCACTGCTGATTGGGAACACTAATAGACTGGTCCGCACTCTGTCAAGGCTATGAAGGGTTTTAACCAAAAGAAAACACATACAGTGCTTTGGCTCTGGCCATAAAACCAACCAATAATTACTTGGAAAAAGGTTTCACTTCAACACAAAGATTCCTTTTGTGCAAAATCTTGCAAAAACCTGTGTGTTTGTGAGTGTACATCTGTGTATGCATTCTGTTTGGCTGTTGTTAGTGACTATTTGGTGAGACTATTTGTGCTTTAACCTGGATACAGCCTCTCTGCATGCCAATGTATTTGTCAACAGCTGTAAGTGAGTGGGTATGAGAGAGTGTGTGTGTGTGTGTGTGTGTGTGTGTGTGTGTGAGAGAGAGAGAGAGAGAGAGAGTGAGAGAGTGTGTATGTGTGAGTATTGCCAAAGAGAGAGAAGTTAAACAATGCTGTTCCTGTTTAGTCTGTGTTGTTCCCTGTTTACACCCAGTCTGTGCTTTGTCTATCCTACTTTTATAAAACCTCTTTATTGCCTTTCTTTTCACCTAGAATTAAGGATTCAGTCTGTCTCTTCATCTCTTAATCCCTTTAGCTCAGTAATTACTTTAGAAGCCACTGCCTCCAGTGATTAAGCTAGCTCTGTTGCTACAGGAGGACGCTGACATCGTCAACAGGGACTGTTAAAACAGATTTTCACATAAACCCGTCTTAGCTGGATTTCTCTGCCATAAATTAACATACAACTCTATCTCAAGTTTAGTTTCTAATTTTACACAAACTCTTTTTCCCGCTACATGTTAACCAGCACCTTGTGTTAGTACTGTGGCCAAGCCAACCATGCAAAATTCCTTGTGGTGAATTTTAGTCAATGATTAATCAAGTTCATACAAAGCCTGCATGTGTTTCAGGCTAAGCTAAATCCGTCTGTCATCGTCATCGAGGCACTGTTAAAACAGAATATCAGATGGAAAAATTTTTATATGCTCTTTAAAACAGGTGCATATAAAATGAGGAACCTGCTAAAAAAAAAGATGAATTAATAAAGATTTACTCAAATTTAACATTAATTTAATTTGAACTTATCATTGTGTTGGCTGATTTGAACTTTCGAAACGTTCCGACTAAACGTCGAGCTTATATTCCATGATGTGTAGCCTAACATTCGGATAAAAGCGGTATCTTTTATTGAACGTAGGCTCTCCTCTAAATAACACAGCGAGGCTGCCGTCTGCTCCCGACGGTCACTGGTGTCTCACGCTCTGGCAGCGTGTTTCCATTGTCCTCCTCCTCTGACACACAGCAGAGGAGAGCTGGAGCTCAGTGGAAACACATCCTGGTCCCATCTGGAGGAACAATACACAGACAAACCTGGAGGGAATCACAACAACCTCTTTGTTTTTCTGTCATTCCCATCGCGAGTTTAATCCCGGGTCGGTTCTGTTTCTTCAAGAATTCGTTTTTTTATGACCTGCAGTTAAACTCTCATTCATCTGGTTTCTTTCAGGACATGAAGAAGATGTGGATGTACTTAGTTTAGAAGGAAAGGACAGAGTTGATAATCGTGATAAGATCAGATTAAACTTAATTAATCCCCTTGGGGAAGTTAGATAAATTAACAATGTTACAAGGAGACATACATAGTGAATCTTACCAATGAATATTCTCCGCAAACAAAATATTTTGGATCAAATTCATTGTGTCAAAAATATTTGGTTCCATTGCAACATGGCAGGCAACGTTTAATAAGTAGCAACTGGTTCCGTAATATTTAAAGGTACTTTTTAGGCATTTAGCTGAGTGTTATACAGAGGGTCTTATGGTGACTGTAGCAGTAGAATAAGTTTAACTTCCTAGATCATCAACTCTACAGTCAGCCGATGGGCTCCTAGGGGTAAATACCTATAGAGGCCCGATGGTTCCTGTGTTTGACTGAATGTGTTTTCTCATCCAGGTCCATGGTCATTGTATGTGTAACCACAACACCATGGGTCTGAACTGTGAGAAGTGTCAGGACTTCTACCATGACCTGCCCTGGAGGCCAGCTGAGGGACGCAACGCCAACGCCTGCAAGAGTGAGACAACAAACCACTAACTGTTGTTTTTATCCTGCATTGATCCATATCCTGTATTGATCCGTGACAGGGTGACTGAGCACACTGGGTCTTTTACAGCACTTTTTCACATTCATGCAGTTCAATATATTCACGCCTGGGAGCTGCCCAGTACAACCACAGTCTTCTAGTGTTGGCCACTGGGAGCTGCCCAGTAAAACCACAGTCTTCTAGTGTTGGCCACTGGGAGATGCCCAGTAAAACCACAGTCTTCTAGTGTTGGCCACTGGGAACTGCCCAGTACAACCGGTGATAGATAGTGACTTAACATACATTTATTTAAGTGAAAATCTTCGAGATCGACACTTTAATAACTTTGATTGTCTTTGATAAATGCACTAATAGTAAATAATATAAATGTATACCTTTATCCTAAATGCTATACATCCAAATATAGGTATATGTCGCTCATTAAATAAAAAAAAGGGATAAAATGTAAAGATGTCCCGGTTCTGAAAACAAATGTCATAAGATTGCAATGGCAGTAATAATATAATAATAATATAGTAATATTATCTCAGCGTGTTGTACTGTAATGCCTCTGAATACAGAAGGTCTCTGAGCTTCATTTACCTCTCAGAAGGTCAACAGTAATCTGCTCCTCAGGTTTACAGCGCAGCAGCCTGCCGTCAAACAGAATAAACATCTTCTCTCTTTTGTTTTTGTCTTTTTTTGTTTGTTCCCCTCAGAGTGTAACTGTAACCACCACTCTGCTTCCTGTCACTTCGACATGGCGGTGTACGTTTCCACGGCGAACGTTAGCGGAGGCGTGTGTGACGACTGCCAACACAACACCATGGGTCGTAGCTGCGAGCAGTGCAAGCCCTTCTTCTTCCAGCACCCCGACAGGGACATCAGACACCCCGACATCTGTGAACGTGAGTAGACCACAACCTTGCCTCAACTCTACTTTAGTCTCAAAACTAGAAACCCAAGCGATGGCCCGGTAGTTAAACACACCCGGCCTAGAGGTCACAGGCTCAATCACCACAAACGCCGGTGTTTGTCCATCTACGGCCGTGAAGTCTGTTGAAGTGTCCTTGAGCAAGACATAGAGCCGCTACCTGTTTGCTCGTTGTGAAGGTAGCTGTGAAGAGAGCAGATGTTTCTCATTTGTTTTCTAATCTAGTCTAAGAATTCAAACTGGTGATCTCGTGGCCATAACACAAGTCTAGTCTAACCTCCTGGCTTCCACCTCCACCAGTACAACTAATCAACGACAAGTAAAAGTGTCAGTTTGAGTAACAGATACATTCTGGTAAGACCAGGCCCCCGGTAAGACACAAAGCTTCTCTGTAAATATTTCCTTCACTTCCCACTCCTTGTTTCCATGGTTTCCACCCCTCCAGCCACCCTGACTCCACCTCAGCCCCTCCGCTGTCTGTCGTGTCAGGATATCTCACCGAGACGCTGTGTTCCTCTTGTGTCTGGGCTTGTGACCAGGTCTCTGTGGTCAGGAGTTTAAAGGGACACCTGGTCTTTGAAGGTGGATCAGTCTCCTTGTTGTGGTGGTAACCTCAGCGTTGGAGACCCAGCGCGTTTCTCATCTGACAGGCTTTCATGTAGAAAACACAAGCAGCCTAATGCAGCCTGGAGGTGTACCTGTGTTAGATGTGTGCGTGTGTGTGTGTGTGTGTGTGTGGCAGAATGTGCGGGATGTTTGTCGGTACTTTCCAGTGTGTTTTGGGTTGCTGTGTGTGGGCAGCACGGGGTCTTTCTGAAAGAAGACAGCGCACACAGATATGTGTGTGTGTGTGTGTGTGTGTTTGTGTCTGTGTTTAAAAGAAGACGGTACATGCAGGTACCGTGTAAGGTACCTTCATCCCGCCCTGTGTCTCCTACTCCCTCCCTGTGACTCATACTCCCTCCCTGTGACTCCTTCTCTACTCTCCTGCTGTCTAAATTAAGAATAAAAACACTGCAGATGAATGGACTGCCCACTCTTCCATAACAGTGTTTTCCTGTCGCTCTTATAGTAGCTGTCTGTCGTTGACTGTCCCGATGTTTCCCTGTGGTCTTGGTTTGTATTGTTTAAGACAGAATGCTACTGTTAAGTCTTTCCTGTTTGTTAGTCCTGGTATAATGTGCTGTAGTGGCCTTGGTCATATCACTTTTGTCTTTACTGGGAGCCTGGGGAAAGTATTTATAACTTCTTTACAGCGTGACGAATCAGAACAAGCTGAAAAACTACCACTTTGAGACTTTATTTTATTGTAGATAAAATCACACCTTCCCCCCTTCCCCTTGATTTCAATCAGTTATTAGTTTCTGCCACATCTTGTTATTTCATATTTTTTCAGTGTGTCCATTATATTTATAGTCAGACAGACAGACAGACAGAGACAGACAGACAGACAGACAGATAGATAGATAGATAGATAGATAGATAGATAGATAGATGGATAGATAGATAGATAGATAGATAGATAGATAGATAGATAGATAGATAGATGATAGATAGATAGATAGATAGATAGATAGATAGATAGATAGATCACTAACAGACGATTGTCCTCTTTGTGTCTCTGTAGCGTGTAACTGCGACCCGGTGGGCTCTCTGAACGGTGGTGTCTGTGACCAGATGACGGACGTCCGCACCGGCCTGATCGCTGGACAGTGTCGCTGTAAACCCAACGTGGAGGGCGAGCGCTGTGACCAGTGTAAACAGGCCTACTACGGCCTCAGTGACCAGCCGCTAGGCTGTCAAGGTACAGACCCACCTCTAGACACACCTCTAGACACACATCTAGACACACCTCTAGACACATCTCTAGGTACACATCTAGACACTCTTCTAGACACACATCTAGACACACATCTAAACACATCTCTAGGTACACATCTAGACACTCTTCTAGACACACATCTAGACACACATCTAAACACATCTCTAGGTACACATCTAGACACTCTTCTAGACACACATCTAGACACACCTCTATAGTTAATAGTTAAATATTTAAAAATCTATTTTATTGAAATAAAGTTGTGGAATGACAATTTTCTTAAGATAGAACTACTGTCTAAAATGTAAATGTCATGTTGTATAACGGAGAAATGCCAGGTAATGTTGTTGTTAGTTAAAACCATGGTAAAGGTCTTAACTCGGTCTGTCTGGGATTGTTTGACGCAGCGTGTACCTGCAGTCCTCTGGGGACGATCCCAGGAGGAAGTCCCTGCGACGCACAATCTGGAGAATGCTACTGTAAACGCCTGGTGACCGGCAGAGACTGTGACCAGTGTTTGGTGAGTGCTGCACACTAGACATAGTGTTTAGCTAATTAATCATTTGTTTTAATCACCTGAGTACCAGGTAGGGGATGAGGGTGTTAAGCTGAAAAACTCTGCTCTCCCAGTACGTCCAACCACAGCCTGAACAGCTAAAGAGGAACGAGGTGGGAGGGTGATAATGTCATGTCATTGAAGGCTTGTTTTTTAATCAGGTTTCCTGTGGCTGTGTGTGTGTGTGTGTGTGTGTGTGTGTGTGTGTGTGTGTGTGTGTGTGTGTGTGTGTGTGTGTGTGTGTGTGTGTGTGTGTGTGTGTGTGTGTATTGTGTTTACCAGCATGTGATACCTGTGCATATTGTGAAGTTGATCCCCCTGTGCTGATAACTGCAGTACAT
>OMKK01077231.1:0-18026 GCA_900302305.1 Polymixia japonica
GTTAAATAAATAGGTGAGCCTATTATAGCCTAGCCTACTGATGTAGGTGCTTCTGCAACTTACCAGCAACACCTCTTGTTCTGCGCTTGTCTGCCCCTGCACTACCGAGGGATGCTCCGTCTCAACCTCAACCTGATCCTCCTTCTCTTGGCCGTCCTCCGCAGTTTTGCGTGGCTCAATAGGCCGACTGAACAGCTCTGTAAGCTTTTGGCATTTTGAAGCGTCCGCCTCTAATGATTTGGCCTTCTTCTCCTTTGCCTTCTCCCAACCACTTTTCTCCTTACGCTTCCTACCTGACATTTCCGAGGCCTACCTCTTCTTTGTGTGTTTTTTTGTTTTGTTATCTTTCAAGCTTGGTACCATTTCCCCGCGTAATAGGCCTTCAATATCGTATTGGCGCCCTCTAATGTTTTGACGTTAATCTTTTTTTTTTTTTCCTGACGAGCCACATAGGCCCATAGGCCACATGAAGGGACGGCCGTTCTGGACTTTGACAGAACGTCCTACTGGTCAGTCCGCCCCTGGGTGTAGCACTTCACAAAATGGTGCTCGGATAACTTTCTCCAGGTCAATGTGACCAAAACAAAAGAAATGGTCATAGACTTCAGGCGGAGTGGAGGAGAAGTCCCACCCACCCTTGTAAACAAGGAACCTATCGCAAGAGTCAGGACCTACAAATATTTAGGGATAGAATTCGACGACCAGCTGAAGTTTAACGCATGCGCTAAAGCTAAGGTTAAAAAATTACACCAGAGAATGTTCTTCCTACGGAAACTGAAATCGTTTTACGTTGACCGTTACATCCTGCAGCTGTTTTCTGAAGTCTGACCTTCAGAGCATCTTGTCCTTCGGTCTGATTTGTGTGTTTGGCAACATGTGCAACCAAGACCAAGCTAAGTTGCAGCGCATGATTAAGATGGCGAGCAGGGTCATTGGGTGCGATCAGACGTCTGTTGCCCAGTTGTGTAAAGACCTCATCCTGGGCAAGGCCGAGCGCATCCTTAATGACCCGGCCCACCCCTTACACAACAAATTCCAAGTCAGTCACCGGGGCAACGGAAGGATGCTGCAAAGGAAAATCAGAACCTCCCGGTTCGGCAAATCCTTTGTCCCATGTGCAATAAGACTGCTGAATGAACAGGACAGTGGAGAGATAAATAGATAGATAAATAGACAGATGGATAAGTAGCCTTATATGAACATGTTTTATGCACTTTTATGCACTGATGACTGTATTTATTGTTCTGATGTTGTGTCTGATGTTCTGTGTTTCTGTGTTGTCTGTAACCGCACCTTGGACCACCTGAATTTCCCTATACGGGATAATAAAGTTTACCTTGACCTTGACCTTTCAGAAACGAGAATGGAAGAATGGATATAGTGTGAAAATAGCATCCTGCTATTCTGTCCTGTTCAGCAAAGTGCCACACTTCAAATATTTCGGCTACAGTATAACCTTTTTCGAGGGCTTTTCAGAGTTCGATGGTAGTCCACACTCCAGTGAGTGCTCTCTCTCAGACGTGTGGCTACAGGCAGCTGTCTGATTATTTTGTTTGGTGCATGTGTGACAGAGTGTAAATACTAATTTACCCTTAGACGTCTTTGCAGGCAATACTAAAAAAATAACCCTCTAGGTGGGTTCACTGTGGCACGAATCATGCCAAAGTACTTTTGAGGAGCTTCAAAGTCTGAATGTATAATGGTCAGATGGCCTATCGGATACGGAAACTTTGTGTTACAGTATGGATAGAGAGATGTAAAATCCACATACTGAATTGACTCATTCTCCCTAACGGTATGTCTAAGAGAGATTGCAGAGGTGCGGCCTCCAAACAAGCCCTCTCAAGGGTTGAGCAGTATGGGGTTTTAAATTGCTCCAGAAACATTTTCAGCTGAGGATCACTATGTTTCATCGCAGTCCATTCGTGCTCCCACAACACTTTGTAAAGCCGGCCGCCCGCACCACGTTTAGCCTCTTTTGCGTCTGTCTCGTCAAACTGCTTGCCGTTTAAGGGGCAGATGTCGTGTGGTTGAAAACAGCGTGGACACCCGTGGAAAAAACAACCGTAAAATTCAAGCACTACAGCCTATAGCCATCTGCATAGTACGATCCTATTTTAACCTCCCCTGTATTCAAGGCATGCTGTATCATGATCTGGCATGAAAAGGTGAGAAATTCAAGCCATTGAATAGAGGCGTGGGAATAGGAGTTGTATTACTCGCGGTAGTTGTTCGGATCTGGAATTGCGATGGTGTCCTGCTGCAGAAAAAGGGATTTAAAAACCTTCAGCGCTGTACTGGCAATTGTTGCACACGTGAACGGATCAACACCTGTTTCAGAAATAATTTCAGCTCTGAATTTTAGACATCCCTCTTGCAGAAAAATCATATTAAAATCAAATATGCCGTTTTTAACTGAATTGTACCATTCGAAAACTTTTGCTCTCTCCTTCACAGACATTTGATCGGGACCGTAACTTGCGGAGGAGGGTACAGTCCTATGTAGTCAAATCGTGAGATGCAGCTAAATTGATGAGGGAAATATCTCTTCCGTTTTAGGAATTTGCAAGCACAATCAACACCCCAGAAACACGCCTTTTTACCCTTGAACGACAGAAACATATACTGTATAGGCACGTGTCTGCCATCGGTTTGCGCTGTTTCAAAATCATAAAAAATATATTTTTTTGAAAACTTTATCTTTAGCATCTAAGGCTGAATGAAACACTAATGTGATTCAACAGGGCGGTCGTCTGCGACATATTTTACACCTCAGATCCGCGCATTTGTGTTCTTTCTGCGTAGTTAGACCTACTCTGTAGATATTTTCACCACACTTTTTAAAACGTTCGCAGAAGCTGGCTTTCTTCTTAGCTATCGGACACCACTTTTGCTCCTTATGACTGTTAAAACAGAATGTGTTCATGCAAATACTGTTACAGTCTTTATAATGGATTGCACTCCCTGGATTAAGATGTTTTACAATTGGTAGAACACATGACACATGTTTGGCTGCACCAGTGTGTACCCTGCTCTGAATAGACTTTGTGACACGAGTTGCACATAAGAGGTACCCAAAAAACCCTTATGAGATTTTATGCCGTAGTAATGCTCCTGATGTAGAAACATATAGTACGTCTTATTTTTCTGTGTGTTTGAAACACCTGAAGGTTTTTGGAGTCGTTGCATTGAAAAAGGATCACGATTTTTACATTTAAAACACTCTCAAATTTGGATATGTCAGCGAATGTGGCAGCGGTGTCACTAGTCAGACCTGCCTGTCTGTGGATCTCATTTCCTTTCAAAGCCGCTTCACGATCCGTCATTGTGGGGTATTTTATACACCAAGGTGCTATGCCTATTCAGACGTTTGATCTACGGATGTCTCCCCTCCACCATCCATAAGGAGTTTGAGGTGAGGATTTTATTCTCCCTGTTTGATCTATCGACGTGTAGAAGGCCGCATCCGTACCTCTATACTGCCTTTTTTCCCCCAAGTTATTTAATTCAAGACATCAATTCTAGCTGTACACCCGTTTATCATGAGGACAGCTGTCTCTAGACTGTCTAAACGTATTAACTTTAAGATGTCAAAATCATGTACGGAAGAGATATGCTTTGTCAAAACATAGCCTAATGATTATGATTGCATGACTTTAATGACTCTGAAACACCTCTTTCGAGAGTTTGAGATATGCCACATATTTATATAACATCATTATTCAGCTCCAATACTGCCCATTCCCCAACCTTATTTTTCAGCATTTTTTCTTCAATTGGTTTAGCAGTGAAATGAACCTGATGAGGTGAGGATGAGCAGACAGATGCTGCTGATGATGCACTCTGGAGGAAGGTGAGCATGGTATTAAAAAACACTTTCGTTTTTTCTGAAGTCAACATAAGAGACATGACCGGACAACTGTCTCCGGACATGTCGGAGTTAAGGCTTTTGTTTTACATAAGGACAGCTGTCTCCGGACATGTCGGAGTTAAGGCTTTTGTTTTACATAAGGACAGCTGTCTCCGGACATGTCGGAGTTAAGGCTTTTGTTTTACATAAGGACAGCTGTCTCCGGACATGTCGGAGTTAAGGCTTTTGTTTTACATAAGGACAGCTGTCTCCGGACATGTCAGAGTTAAGGCTTTTGTTTTACATAAGGACAGCTGTCTCCGGACATGTCGGAGTTAAGGCTTTTGTTTTACATAAGGACAGCTGTCTCCGGACATGTCAGAGTTAAGGCTTTTGTTTTACATAAGGACAGCTGTCTCCGGACAGGTTGTAGCCATAAAGGTTACTTTGAAGTTTGCGCCGAAAGGAAGGAGGGGTCCGGGCGAGGGGGGTGATGCGTGCTGCAGTGTCAAAACATTGTAATGAGTTTGATGACACTTAAAAAAAACACCTTCTGCTTTTCTGAACTCAACATAAGAGATGTGCCTGGACATGTCGGCACTAAGGCTTTTGTTTTACATAAAGACAACTGTCTCCAGCTGTTTCCCAATCTTACAGCACTTTTTAGGAGAGTGTTGATCTTTGATTAAAAATGCTTTTGGCAAGAAAATGCGTTTTAGGCCATTTTCTTCACATGCCTGAATGCCAAAGCTGCAACGGTTGCAAATCAACCTAAAATCACCTTTCCAGTGAGTTTTGAGCTGTTTTAGTGACTAGAATGCTTTTGGTAAGGATCTCGCATTGTGCCAGTGCCATTTCAAGCACTTTTCTGCACGCCAAAGTTGTAACTAATTGACCTAAAACATGTTCCAAACACATGGAATAGGCGTATTATCTAGGTTAGAAAGTGCATTTCCCACTTTTAGTGAGTTTTGAGGTTTCTTTGAGATTAGGATGCTTTTCCAAAAAAAGTGTGTTTTAGGCCATATCCATCACTTTGCTGACAGTCAAAGTTGTAACTGTTGCAAATTGACCCAAAACATAGAAAACACACACGGAATAGCTGTATCTTCTCTCACTCTAGGTTGGAAAGTGCATTTCCCACTCTTACAGCACTTTTCAGGAGAGTTTTGAACTTTTTTGTGATTGGAATGCTTTTGGAAAAAAAGTGCGTTTTTGGCCATTTCCAGCACTTTTTTGCACACCAAAGCTGTAACTGTTGCAAATCGACCTAAAACATGTAACAAACACATGGAATAGGTGAACAACACACCTGTTCTTTTTATACCCAGCATATAAGTATTTCACTGTACCATTTACCCTGTGTATATGACAAATAAACAAACTTGAACAGTTGATCAGTTATTAGAATCATGTTATGATTTTAATTTGATATTATGGGCATTGAATTTCGATACTGTACATCTACCAATATCAACACAACATATGTTATATGCACAAAGTAAAGTTTTTTCAGTCCTATAGCTTTGGAGAGTGATCTTTGGGGGTGCTTCTGTAAGTGACATGAACAGACACTGCAGCCAGCAAAATAATGTACAAAAATAGTATATACTGAGCACATCCATGTTCATTGTATTTATACAGTCATAGCATCTGTTAACAGAAGAAACAGAAGGGATAGTTTGAAATGCATTAAAAGAACAGCAACATGACTATATAAATTCTCCTTTAGAGTATTTAACCATATCTTTCTGATTTAACTTTGGAATTGCCCAAAGAATATAGACGTTCAAGTACATTGAACATTTTGATAGGCCACTGTTAAGGACAAATTGTGTCTAAAGAGGAAAAAACATGCAAACCAAACTATTAATTGGTAGTGTGATTTAACATGCTACATTTGCAGAATTTAGGTTTGGAAGATTACCATAAGCTCCTTCAGATCCAAAGAATTGAATAAAAGGCTGTTGATGCTGGTCCAGGGATGATGAGGCTTGCAGCATATGATATCCATCTTCAACCTTTGGTCATTTACTTTTGACAAATGCAAAACAGCTACATTAGACAGTCTGAAAATAAATGTTTCTCTAGAAAACCAAGGCTCCACTCTTCCACATCTGCTTAAACCTTTGACAACAGAGAAAATTAAATAATATGGCCTTTTCTTAAATTAACCCGTACAAAAAGCCAGTCCACGCTACTTCTCTCAGTTAAATCACATTCAGAAGTCACTAAACCATCCTCTGGCATAGTTATCTAAACACCCAAGAAAAAGGATCAAACCAAGATATAGGGGACAAGAAAGAAACCAGGAGGAACCTGTCAGAGGAGTTGGAGATGTTAGGATGGAGAAAAGTGGATATTCACTTACCCACATACATACGTACTCGCTTGATAGTCATATACACATACATCAGAAAAATAAAAAAATAAACACATGAAATAAAAACATGATGGAGGCAAGTAGTTATATACCACAAACTTGGAGCACTACTTTTTGTTGATTCTGAAAGAATACATATTCACATTTGTCACATTTGTTATATACATTATATTAACATCTTCAGGGTGCAGAAAGTAGATCACAAGGAACTAGCAGAAATACAACACTGCCTTCAATAGGCGGTGGCAGACAGACAGGTTGTCAAACAGATTAGACAGACAGGCAGGTTAAAATACACTGCTGCTGCTCCAGTCTCTCATAATAGTACTGGGGGTGAAAATAAAGTCTCTTCCCTAGAGGTTATGCTGCAGTACACAACACCACTGAGAGCCAGATGCTGTTCTGCAGCCATCCAAACATCCATCCATATCCAAATCCAAATGCGAGACAGAGACCAGTGGGGTATATGTAGAAGGAAGAGGACTAGCAGAGGGACGTCACTCTGTGAGCAGCTGCTGGAGGAGACTCTTCTGCTGAGCCTGGTTGTTCTGGGTGTCCTGGGGCCCAGATCCCTTCTGAGAGCCCCCACCTCCAATGGAGCCCTGGCTCAGGTAGGAGTCACTGCCAACTAGGTTCACTGTGCATTGGACATCTGCAAAAACCTGCACTTGCTGCACCTGCAGTGAGAGAGAGAATGTGTGAGAAATAGAGAACAACAGAGATGAACAGAGAGAAGGAAAGGAAGAGACAAGGAAAGGAAGAGAGTGAACGGACAAGGTTATTAGCGGAACAAAAAGAGAGATGGGAAGGTGTGTTTGTCATATATTTCACAGGATAATCTCATTTCGCTGCAAAATTCTGAACATTACTGATATACAGAGTAGACCCCTTTATATTAATATAATATAATGTGTGTTAATATGTGTCTGGTATTTACAGTAAAAACCTTATCCAAACCATCATCAAATCATTTTTGACTGTACCACCTGTTTGATTTGCACTTGGTTCCTCATATCTGATAATGCTAAAGTTAATTTCAGTATGTACAGTACATTCAGAGTTGTTGATGTGACATAAACCTAAAAGCTATGGCCACTAGCACACAAGGCCTACCACCCTATGTTAGAGTACTATGGGGCTCTGTCCTAGGAGGAGTTGGAGATGTTAGGATGGAGAAAAGTGGATAATGCCTGCGTGGTTTGCTTAAAACTGACCACCATGTAGGTGTTATGGCAAGGGCCAGGAATGGATAAATCTATCCGGGTCGAAGGCGGTAAGGAGTTAAAGGACATGGTCTGCAAGGTCCTCGATGCCTACACCTGCTGGAAATGCTGAAAGGAGAAGTTGGCTCAGCTGACCACCATCACCCAGTAGGATCTACGGGGGAGAGAGCAGGGACCGGAGGACTGCGTCTGTCAGTGGGATGGCAGGGACCTGGCTCCCTGCAAAACCTGTCACCTTCTCCAGAGAACCAGGCAGCTGATGCCTTATTTTCTCGGCCTGCTTGGATTACTGATTCTAGCTGTAATTGCTTATATGCTAATCAAAGGCGGGGTCAGCGCAGCAACTGAATCCTGCCACAAGCAGATCCACCCACAGAGAGAAGAGGAAGGACGTAAGCCCCTGGGCAATAGTTGCCTGGTTCATGCTGTATGAGGCCTTCTTTGCCGTACAACAGGGAATCCCGAGCTGCCCTGGACTGACTCCACCGCCCTTTGTGTCACCGTGGCTGCGCTCTCTATCTCAGCGTGCCTCCCAACGTACAACTCGCCCATGATGATCATACTAATGTTTTGCTAACTAGCTATTAACTTTGTGACTTCTTACCTATCCTGCACAGGAGAACGCTGGCTGTGTGTGTGCTTTGCAACTGGAAAGTTCTAAACTGATCTGCATGTATATGTTTACACACACACACACACACACAACTAAAATTGCATATACATCTGATGAACTCTGTTATCTAGGCTTCACTTCCTGTTGCCAGTACATGCCACTACATAGAAAATGATATGTCGATGGAGTTTTAATTTGACTATGGCAGTAACGGATTTCATTTTCAAACATGGAAATTAAATGAAAAGTGGGTTATTGAATTTTCATTTCCATTTTTGTCATTCATTATACACACATGAATGGGAAATGAAAATGCAATTGATTTAATTCTTTAAATTTAATTATGGCAGTTGACCTAGTAACTAGTAACCTAGTTGACCTAGTAACCTCAAGACCTAGTAACATTTCTGGAAAATGTCTGGAACAGAGATGTTGTGAATGAAAGGCTTACACTTTTACATGGAGTGAGCAAACCAATCATAACAGACATGCAAGGAAAGGGTTGGGGACTTTCGGGCTTTCTTAAAAGTGTCTAAATGGCCTATGGCGCCCTCTATAAAAAGCATTCTAAAGCCTAAGGCAGTGTTTGAAAACAAAAGGGTGAGGGTTTTCTGAAAAACTTTGTTCACTAAAATCTTTATTTCTCAGCCTCTATAGCAGATAGAAACATGAAATTAAAACCATTTGAGAGCTTAAGACCTTTGGCTTTAATTGGAAACGAAACCATCGGTCATGAGCCATTGTCACTGTCTGAAGCGCAACCTTAGAAACCTTTTTTTCATCCACATGGAGGCTAAGAACTAAGCTAAGAGGCTAAGATGGGCTAGCACTGAAAAGCTGGAAATAAAATGCATCTCATAATGCATTTCACCTTCCCCCATGTGTATTTCAGCGAATCACAAAGCATTTCATCAGTCACGTATCTTAAAAACGACGGTATCATCTAAAAGGCTCCTACGTCGCATCTGGTTCTAAAGGGAAAAGCACATAAATGTTGCACCCTTAAACCCTTAAAGGGTTAAGCAGTGTGACCTCTTTCTCATGCACATAAACGGACAATATTACAGGCAATATATTGATGTCATGTCATGCATCATGTTTAATATAGTATGTAATATGTCTGTAAATATGTGTTGATTTGCAACTAATATATCAATGGCACTTTTTAGACCACTTGGATAGGTTTCAGGACCCCTCACAATACCAATCCCTGTAGAGTGTCTTACTCAGGCGGGCTGTTGACATTAAACTTCTCAGTTGGAAATTCATTTGTCCAGTATATGACATCACATGAATGCTGCATTAGATTACTTGACAGAAATTGTCTTCGACAAAAGATATTGTTCTTATATTTGTCGAATATTCTTTGCAGCCCTAAACTTTTCTATGGAGTCTGCATGGGTAGAGTAAACATAGTATGCCACATAAACTCCAAAAGACTCCAAAAGACAGAATATTGAACAGCCAATCACCATTACCCTCAATCGCATGAGGACAGGTGTGGGACGTTTCAGTGCAGCAATGCAGAAGTGGGGTCTCACAGACAGTGCCCACTGCGAGTGTGGGGATCCATCACAGACTGTTGAGCATGTGATGACCAGCTGTCCTTTGTACTGGCCACCGAATGGTGATCGTGGCTTAATTGACCTAGACAATGACACACTGGACTGGCTTGCTGCAACGGAGCTGAAGGTCTAAGGACATACGACAGAGAGACCATCACCCTGGTAGTCAGTAATGATATAATTCTCTAACTTTTGTTTTCTTTTTGGCAGTTTGGCAGTCTGTCTGCCTTTTTAAGAAGTTCTTTGCCAATTCACAATTATTGATAATAGGGACAGAATGATACCATACTTTATGTGGATATCCCGAATTGATAACAATAAAAACTCTAAATGTTGGTGATAAATCAACACTGAGGGTAGAATATCAGAGATTAATGACAGTGATGCCAAGGAAAAGTAGTAAAAAAGAAAACTCTATAGCCTATTGACATGGCTTTAAAGATCTAGGGGAGTTTTGGTATGCTGTGTGGAAGTGGGTGGAAGTGATTGCATGGTTGAGTGGATGGAAGAATCACTTGTTAGGTGTGGAAGGTGATGGATGGATTGAGTTCCATGGATAAACCATCCGACAGAAAACCAGCCAGGAAAAAAAGACTGGCCAGGTAGTAGATTTAAAATCACTAACCTGCTGTTCGCTGCACACTGAGCTGACATTGCTGAGGTTACTGTTGGTCATGCCGATGGGCAGCTGCATGGGAGTTAACGAACTGACACCACCTGAGCCACCAGCCATGGAGACGGTGATGCTCATGTTATTGTAAACCCCCTGCTGGCTAAAGGGTTGCCCTCCGCTCTGTCCTGATTGGCTGAACAAGCTGTGGCACACAAACAATAAAGACAGATATTACATAGTGTTCAGGTAGGAGAATTCCAATTAAAATTGCACAACATAGAAATAAAACACATCCTATAATTTAAACACTGCTAGTTCTTGCAAATCCTTTGTAAACTTGATAGCATCCTGTGGTAGTGGGGTATGATTTAGGCATCAGCTATAGGAGGAGAGATAGCAGTGGCTCAGCCGTAGGCAGATGTACCTGTGAGAGATCAGGCTGATTATCAGCCTGACAAACATGTGAAGTGAAGCTGGGCCCAACACAAATTAAAGTAAACAAATGCACATAGCTATTGCATCATCACCTGCAACTCGCGCTTTGCGCCTAACAAAGGAAAGTACCCCCAGTACATAAAAGAATAATTAACAAATGACTTTGAACACCAATGACCGATTGTCCACACAGAGCTAATCATCACAGAACACACACAACTTAAATTTGCTTGTTTGTACACCGAACCAAAACAGGTAATTGGCAACAACTGGGAAACACTAGTACAGTTAGGCTGCAGTCGAATAGTAAAAAAAAAAAACATCCTATGTCCTCCTAACCACTTTTCCTTGACCTCGATGGAAAACGTCATGAGGTCAAGGAAAGATGTGAAGGAGAATTCATAAGGACTTAGGAAAAGACAACCGCGGCGCTAAGAGAATCTGACTGCACTTCCACTAGGCGACGTAATTATTACGGTGGATGTTAATGATATGGGTCTGCCATGGTGAAACTACAATGTTGTGAAGATGGACTACAAAAAGATCATCTTGGCTACCATTATAGCTACCATCACAAAGGTAAAACTAAATGGTTGTCCCATTGAGAATGGTTGCCACTCATATTGCCACTCATATTTATCGACATGAATCCAAATTAGTATGATTGTGTGCATAAGGCTCGAGGAACATGATTTACGTACGGACAGTGAGGTTTAACCCAGGCAACGCCCTTTGCATATGGCTCATGCTAGTTTGTAGAGAACAGCCTCAGTAAAAGTTAGTTCCAATTAATTTCCTCATTTTGTGTTCGTCCATGACCACAATTAAGTGTTAATTTTGTGTATTGTGAAGATGTTTAGTTACTGTTGGTGATTTATACCGTAATGTCGTAAATTTACCAGCTGTTTATGTAGCAATTTACCAGCGAGGTTGTATCGAGTGAAAACCTTTATCCGTCTCGTATATGTAGCATATCGAGCAGCATTCTTGTAGATTATAGTCATTAGTACCCGTTTTGCACTGTTTATTTCCTGTAACCGTAGAAAGTTGTTAGTGCCACTTGTGATATTTATGTTAATTATACAGATAGTATAGCCTAAGCAGCGTAACGTTGATGTCCCTTGTTTCCCCCTCATTTAGAACCACACTCCCATGGAATAGTATAATAGGAATATGTGTATCTACATGTAGTTCACAATAGAACTCCTCAGAGGACATTCCTGCCTCCCGTGTCCTGACTAGACATCACCTATCGCTGACTGCATTGCCTAACCACCAAGATTCAAGCTTCAATACAATTGTATGAAAATAATCGTTAAATTTATGACAGGGATAACATGTTAGGCCTACAAATGTAGCCTACTGTAGTTTTATATAATCATTCTTAAATTCTAAACATGTTGAATGAAAAACTGGCTAAAAATGTCTCTCCTTTTTCTTGAAAGACAGACTTCTGTGTTATGGTTAATATGCTGATTATGATTATGTCTCTTGTTGGTCATGTTGATTGTTTGTTTTCATGAACAGCTGAATGGTGCGTCACTTTAAATGTTGCTGTCGCAAGGAATTGTAGGACAGCATTATCTCCTTTCCTTTCGTAAAGGATTGTCCATGCTAAAGGAGATAAGAAAAGAAGCATTGAAGCACCTTTCCTTAGCATTTAGAGAATTCAAACCACTCTTATCATGGCTGCCACTTAGATACTTCTGGGTCATTCACAGTTAGGAACATTCCTAAGCAAAAAAGACAATTCGACCGCAGGCTTAGTCCAACTCAAGTGCGGGTGCATACGGCTATTTCCTGGCGTGCTCCTGTCCCCTATATCGGCCTCTATTTGTGGGTAAAAGCTGAATTTGGGGAGTCTTTTCACAATTGGACTTTAAGTTGTTTAAGTAAAAGACTGTGTGCAATTCTTTACTCTGCATCCTTCCTTCCATCCGAACCCCAACAGTGGCAATAGTCTTGCCACAATCCTTATTTAATATCTGTACCCCTAAATAGACATACCCCAATAAGAACTATTGTATGAAAATTAAATAACTTTCACTGTTGGAAAGGATGCAGCCTCTTTGTATGGCTGGATCATTTTCACTGTAGTGTTTGCACAAGCCAATTTCCTACTAGTCAGACTGCCTCACCTGTTGCTACCCAGGCCTGCCTGTTGCCAGGTCTTCATGTCAGGTGACTGGTAGCTAGTGGGTGGGGCTTGCTGTAGCAGAGGAGTCTGAGAGGTGGAGTTTTGAGGTGACAGTACTGGGCTGGTGGGGCTGACCTCAGGGGGGAAAGATGGGTCTTGCTGCACCATACCTTTGACAGAAGCATAAGAAAAAAGACAGAGGTCCTGGAAAATAGTTTTGCTGAGCCATACCATCAGTATATTAATATTGCATCTATATGAGTTGCAATTAAATTGATATTGTGAATATATTAGTGGATATTGTTATATTAGTGAATATTCAAATCATAAAAAACACTTCATATTAATCTAACATCAAATTACTTTGGATAAGTAATGACAGTGTGGAGGATGTTTCCCATGGACTCACCAGACCCTCCAAACTGCTGCAATGAAGAGTTCACTGTGCTGCAGAACTGGCCCTGCATCAGTGCTTGGCTCCCAGGGGGCACTCGTCCTGACAGTTTGGTGTCCTGGGCCCCACCTGACATGGGGTTGAAGTGGCTGGATGAGGTAGGGGGGTTTCCCACCACTGGGCTGTAACCTGGCAGGAAGTTGAACTGCTGCTGTTGCTGCTGTTGGGGTATAGAGGGGGGGCCCTTAGGGACCCTGGCAGTTCCTATTGGCCCCACAGCTGCAGTGCCCCCCCTCGCCATGCTCTGTCTCATTAGCATTACCTTCTGCTGTAGGAGCTGCCGCTGGCGGTGCTGGAAGCTGTAGAGCTCCCTCTGACGCTGCGCCAGCATCTGGGCGTTCAGTGGAGGCTGCTGGAAGTGAGGGAGTTAAAGATGAGGACAAGAACATGAAAACAACAAACAGGCAGGATTGAAAGAAAGTGGTTTGTAAGTCAGAGAAAATGATGAAGGGGTAAAGTAAAGGTAGAAGGATGTAGGGGAAAAGGAGGTAAGATAAGGGAGAGACAAATGGGACAAGGATTGGGGGAGAGGACAGATAAAAGGGTATAGGGAGAATAGGGAAGAGAAAGATATCCAGAGGAAAGGAGTTAATGATGTCGTAAGAGGGATGGAGGGAGGGATTAACAGAGGAAGGTATACAGGTAAGATAAGTAGGTAAAACAAAAACAAAAACAAAACAAAAACAAAACAAGTAATTTAGTCATTATTTTACTAACGAATAACGAAAAAAGTGATCAAATGTGAAGAATAGGTTCTGGTAGAAAGCATGTCAGATGTTTTGAGTGTGTACGAATTGGAGCAAAGAAGCTTGCATGTTTTCTATGTGGGAGAGAGACAGTGACATAAAAGGGCTTCTTGCTTCTACTGTGACTTACTTGAGAGGGCATTTGAGGCTGCTGAGCCCCTTGACGCATACCCATGGCAACATGCTGTAATTCACTTGAACACTGGTTCATGGCTGCCAGCCTGATCTGGAGCTGAGACAAAAACATAAACAAAAAGAGAATGAGAGAGAGAGATGAGGGAGACATGGTAAAAGAGAGAGGGTCTTAGAGTGGTGTGGTCGGTTAGGTAAGACAGACCTCAGGTCTTGTTTATCTCTCAGGGGAGATAAACAAGGCACTAAGGGAGGAGAACAAGGGAAAGGTTGATAAACAGGAGAAGACTGGGAACAGAGAGGGAAGTGAATTCACTGAAAGAATAAAGAGGAAGAAAGGGAGGTGATTGAGACAGAGGGGAGAGGAGTGATGGAGGTGAAGTAACAAAGAATAACGATGAAGGCAGGAAGGAAGAGGAGGGAAGAGAGCTGGAGAATTTGAAGAGAGCAGATGTTAAGTACAGGGTGGACTAATGCTGGGCAAAGAGGGATGAACCACAAGAGTAATGGAATAAGGAAAAAAGGACCAAAAAGACCTTAAGGAGAACAAAGGAAGAAGAGAGGAACTGATTGAAAGGGTTATGAAACCTTGCAATTAAACAGTAAATGCCCCTGTGCCAATTCTATGCATGTTGCTATCATCCTGCACTAAATGGTTATGCTGAGTATTGTTTGGTTGGGAATCAGTTCGGTATCCACAAGTGTATGGTAAAGAAATCTTTGTACATATTCTGTCCAGGCATGGTAGGCTCCGTGATTAATCAGTTAAAGTTATGCTGTTGAAGAAGCATTCGCAATTACAGAACACTCAACATTTTCCGAATAATGTGTTTACATGACCAAATATTCTGGTTAATATAGCATATGCTGGGTGTCTTATTCTATATAATATTCTAGGAACCAGATAATTTGCTTAATCGGGTTATGGCAATCGGGATAAGGCATTTACATGGCTCATACATAATCAGAATACTACCGTATTCTAGTTAATATTGGTGTGAAAGTAAATATGGTCATTGATTTACAAGTTTTACCACTGTATCTCCTTGTATCCCCCTGATGCCTGAATTACAGATATCTGTATATGCATTTTCATTAATATAGGACATTGCACAAAGGAGTTAAATATCACTTCCTGTGTCCACTATGTGGCACTTGAGAACACCCACGATACATCATGTTGCTGTATATCATGTGTAGACCACACACAGACAGGTCCACGTCAATTCCATGAAAACAAGAAGCTTGGCAATTTAGCATCACATAGGTCTTTAGATGTCACTGACCAAATTTGAAGTTGCTCTGTTTAATTCTCTAGGAGGAGTTTGTTAAAGTACAACGGCTGCAAATGGCAAAAACTGCGAAACAATTGCACAGTAGATTCAAAAGAAATGACTTCCTGTTGGGCTTAGGGTTTGGCTCCAAGAGGCTTTTCTTTAAGTCCAGAGATGTTACATCTGCCTACCAAATCTTGTACATCTACGTCAAATGTAAAGGTGGGGGCTTTGACTTTGGAAATTTGTAGGGGGCGCTATAGAGCCAAATTGCCACAACCATGCCCAAGACCCATATCAGATATCAACATTCGTCATGACTGATGCATGTGCAAAATCTTGTGAGTTTTTGAGCACCCCAAGCACCTCAAAAATGGTAAAAGTTATCAGGGGGTGCTATTAAGCCGGTGTGCCATGCCCAAACCCAATTCTAATATCAGATCGAAGCATTTACTAGTTGGAACATGGGTGCAAAGTTTCGTGAGTTTTTTGTGCATGTTAAAGGCCTCAAACATGTTTGTAAAATTGAAAATGGCGGACAAAATCCAAAATGGCTGACTTCCTGTCAGGCAAAAAAAATTCAAAAAGATGTGTTATGTCCAGAATGATGAGAACAATGATCCCACTGAATTTCATGAACATCAAAGAAACCTTATCCCAAACATGGCGTGCGTTTGAGGGCACTATGGAGCCTGCGGGCCACGCACGAGCCCATTCACTACAGAACTTTGCAATTTTCGCCAGGTCTGACATGTGCGCCAATTTTCGTGAGTTTTCGAGCATCCCAAGGCCCTCAAAAAGGCAATGGCGGGGTGAATAATGATAATAATAATCTATACAAAAACAATAGGTTCCTCGCACTTTGTGCTAATAATAATAATTAAAACTGCAAGCAGCGATGAGCGGGCCCTCGCCCCTTTGTGTATGTCGGGTTGTGTGGCAGTTACTGTCCCGTTACCATAGAGCAAGGACCATGTCCCATCCACTAACATGGAGGGGGTGGGATTTATGACCTATACTGCAGCCAGCCACCAGGGGGTGATTGAGATATTTTGGCTTCACTTTTGGGGAGCTGTCATGTCATCCATATTTATATACAGTCAATGATTGGTGATTGGAAATTGCATATACATCTGATGAACTATGTTACCTAGGCTTCACTTCCTGTTGCCAGTAGGTGGTCCTACACAAGTGGGTCATTAATGCAGCAATACATTTAGTGGAAGTCACCTGACATGTATGTGCATTTTCATGAATTTGCACAAAGGAGTTAAATATCACTTCCTGTGTCCACTATGTGGCGCTAGAGAACACCCACAATCATGTTGCTGTATATCATGTGTTGACCACACCATTTAAATTTAATGTAAATCAGATGATGTTTGTCATATAAGGCTGACTTCCTGTTATCAGTAGGTGACACTTACATGTGTTCAGGCCTGGACACTTATCAAGCATGAGAAATTTGGGGCAGACTGGACAATGTACATTCAAGTTCAGAAACTGATAATTAATTTCAGCACAGACTGAGAATGTGTGGATTAGGCAGATCAGTTTGTTATTTGAAGTATATTTATTTAAAGTCAAAAGAAAAAAACATCACGTCCGTGTGGTCAAATCTGGACCCTCACACTCTGATGCTAACCTTGTGTTTTGTGTGTTATATATTTATATTGTAACTTCTATGTGTGCTTTGGATCCGTGTCATGAAGACCAGGTGTTTTCTAGAATGGAGGCTGCAGGAATGACATGCTGGGGGCGTGGGGGAGGGCTGCAGGTCTATCTGTGTATTTTGCATATCAATAAAGGTAGTCAGTGCTAGCAGCACCATCTCTCAGCACAATGGGACAGAAACCAGGAAAGTAAAATGCCACAAACTGTCCTCACCATTGCTAAATTAGTAATCTAAGTAATTAGATTATTTGAGTAGCAATACAAAATATATATCCGATACTGAGCAACCCTCTCCATCTCTTTCCACTGTGTGCATGTGACTGAGTTGAGAAAAGCAAATACATTTTTTTTATTTTGCTTTTAGGCAACATATCTACATATATCAACCTACTGTATATAGCATATATACATATATAGTTTTTAGCATGCCAAAAAGCCATGACACAAAACAGCACAGCTTTCTCAAGAACTACGAGTGTAGAGAGACCAGAAACGCCCACAAATACGTCATATTCGTTCCGCTAACAGCTGACATGTTATTATGAATAGGCCTATTGTTGAAGATAGGCTACAAGTGCTATAATATTGACAAAGGCCTACATCCCCAAGTACAACGCAAAACATCAGTAAACATTAAAATAGACAAAATTTTCCAACCCCGTCCACAATGACAGATTAGTAATTTATTCTAGCCCCCTGAATCAAACGTGACGATAAGAATAGAGGCATTCTGCTCGGCCAACAAATTGAGAAAACCTGATTTATTTTTATATACTACCAAATGCTTAGATACAGGATAGAAGCAACAGACCTACGGCCCAAAGATGAGAATTGATTTCATAGTAACTGATGTCATACAAAATATTTTATTGAAACCATAACCTAGTTTTGTTGAAAGGTTTGACAAAACAACTTTTGTAATTCTAA
>OMKK01077238.1:0-19580 GCA_900302305.1 Polymixia japonica
GAGTTAGGGTAAGAGCTAGGGTTAGGGTTAGAACTAGGGTTAGGGTTAGAGCTAGGGTTAGGGTTAGAGCTAGGGTTAGGGCTAGAGCTAGGGTTAGGGATAGAACTAGGGTTAGGGTTAGAGCTAGGGTTAGGGTTAGAGCTAGGATTAGTTATAAACTTGCTAGTTTGCAAGCTAGTTAGCGATTGAATAAGCTAGTGAGCGAGCTACTTAGCAAGCTACTTACCAAAGATCAAGCTAGTTAGCGAATGAATGAGCTACTTAGCATGGTAGGTAGCGAACGAACAAGATAGTTAGGAAACAAAGTAGCTAGTTAGTGAGCTAGTTAGTGAGCTACTTAGCGAGCTACTTAGCGAGGTAGTTAGCAAACGAATAAGCTGGTTAGTTAGCATGCTAGTTAGCCAGCTAGTTAGCGAATGAACAAGCTACGTAGCAAACTAGTTAGCGAACTAGTTAGCAAATGAACAAGCTAGTTAGCGAGCTACTTAGCAAGCTACTTAGCGAGCTACTTAGTGAGCTAGTTAGCGCTAACCCTAACCCTAGCTCTAACCCTAACCCTAGCGCTAACCCTAACCCTGTCTCTAACCCTAACTCTAACCCTAGCTCTAACCCTAACCAACCCTAACCCTAGCCCTAATCCTAACCCTAACCAACCCTAACCCTTACCTAACCCTAACCCTAACCAACCCTAACCTTAACCCTAGCTAACCCTACCCCTAACCAACCTAACCCTAACCCTAGCTAACCTAACCCTAACCCTAACCCCAGCTAACGTTTGTTAAAGTACAACGCCTGCAAATGGCAAAAAACGTGTACAGTAAATTCAAAATAGCTGACTTCCTGTTGGGCCTAGGGTGTGGCTCCAAGAGGCTTTTCTCTACGTCTGGAGATGTTACATAATGCGTTACATACAGGCACCGTTGGGGCCCTGGCACTTCGGCTCGGGCCCTAATAATAATAATCTTTAGCAAAAACAATAGGATCCTCGCACTTCGTGCCAGAGGCACCGTTGGGGCCTGGCACTTCGGCTCGGGCCCTAATTAGAGGAATAATGATGTCGATGATAATGAATTGGTTAAGAAACAGAGAACATAGGATTATAATGTGATATGGAAGTCTATTGAAGCCTAAATGCTTCATGATAATAAAAAGTTGGTAATGTCTGAATTCAGGGCATGTAAAATGGCTAAGATAGCTTTTATTGCCGGTAATAGTCATTAATTCGTATTTCTGTCTGTCAGCACCAAAGAAAAAGAAACATGAATCCAGTTCCAGCTCGTCTACATCTGATGACGACACTGACTCTTCTTCCAGTTCCTCTGGGCAGAAGAAGAGAAAAGAAGAAGAGGAAGAAGAAGAAGAACGAGGACAGCAGATCGTACACTTTTGGAAAGAGAGGTAACTTGATGACGAGATTGTCTCAGTGTAGGCCTTGATGGTACACTCAGCGACTGTAACACGACAGCCCGGCCAGTTAGTTGAATAATATGACAGATAGAGGTGGGGAAATGTAAAAGCGTGGCACATGTTCATAGTCTGGATGTCAGGGCAATTTTAATAAATCTTTTGTAGCTAATGTTTCGATATCAAGTCATAAAACAATGGAGTGATATGTTGTGGTTGTAAGTGGGGGTGTAGTGGTTTGAAAAATTCAAAGTTCGTAGACTAAATTGGCAATTCTGTAAGTACACCCTGCAGTGTATCATGACCTATTGTTACTCACATTTTTTTTTAATCTTTTCCATTAGTCAAAAATGCAGAGGATGTGACACATCGATACAGAATTATCCTATAAGACTTCAAAAGAACACGTAGCCTGAGCCGGAGCTGCCAAAGAGATGAGGGAAACAGGAACACCGTTGCTCTGACAGCGATCATCGCAGAGGTGGCCATTGTTGCTAACGACGAGGAAGACAAACCTGTCTTCAGTGAAAAAGACACTCTACAGAAACACGCCGACGACTGCAAAGTGTTTCTTGAGTCGCGTCAAGATGTTCCGTTAAGATTTTTGTTCTAATACATCAGTAATCACACAGTAAAAATGTAGCACCAAGAACTAACATGGTACTTTGATAGTTCATTAAATCAAGCTATCTAAGAGCGTGGAACTTTGATATGATTAACTAAGTACTTACTAACCATTTATTTGGGTACTATACTAATAACTATATTTTATTACCATCTAGTTTCCTAGTAAATAATTAGGGGACTCTAAAATAAAGATTTACTGAATTCCAATCATTGAGCAACAAAGCCAGAGTGAGATGTTTTGATTATCACACTGATAGGTGGCCTACTGTGACACCTCATAATGAATCGGAAAGATCTCATGTTTAAATGTATTTATTACCGAGGTGGGGGAAGGCGAGCGGGGAGGAGAGACAGCAACAAACCGGTGGAGAGAAGCAAGGTTGGTGCAGATGAAAGGAATCCAGAACTTGGATGTCCTAACATGGCTGTCAGGCTTTGGGGAGAATGGTGCTCCATGGTCTGAAACCGCTGAAAGCCAAATCAGAAATTACAGACTAGCAAAGCTCACATCAAAAACCATCGGAGCCTCCTGTCTGCATACTGAGTGGCCTGCAGGAGAAGAGAAGAGGAGATGAGGAAGAAAGAGGAGTGGCTTGATGGAGGGAAGAAAACCTGTCTCCATCACGTGCTATATATTCTGACAGCATGTCCATAACAGAGCGAATGATAAGATTTAGATCAAAATGGTGGCAACACACACGCACGTCTTTAAAGAGGCACTGTACGCTTAAACGTGTTTTTTGAGCTCTAGACTAAATTATAAGATGAAACACATCAATGCTGGTGTTAATATTGACATTGACACCAAATTTATTCAGTGTCAATGTCAATGTTAAACCATAGCTTATTTGGTTTGGTTTATTTTATGGGTTGAAAATGGCTCAACGCGCCATCTACTGTTTAAAATCAGCCTGAGCCTTGTAAGGCCAATGCGGAGATAGAGTCGACCGTTTGGGACTTATCTACGTCATGAAATTTATATAAAAAAAGCGCTCCTGCCCTCCTGCCTCACACATCCACTGTTGCATCCACTATTACAGGGCACTGGACTGCCCTGTTTGTAGAACATGGATATTTTTATTTACTAATTTGATTACTTATTATTATTATTATTATTATTAATAACTTTTTTTTTTACATTATTTATTACTTTTATTACTATTTCAATTCACGTTGTACCACTTAGGACACCTACAGCTCAAAAGAGTGCAATAAATGGTCGCTAATCAGTGCAAAATACAGTAGTACTAATTAAAATAGGGCTGTCAAAGTTAACACATTAATGCATGCGATTAATGTGAAATGAGCGGGACCAGCTGTCATCAGCAGGCAGCATGGCTCTTGAGGTAGAGCTGGTCCTTTAGTAATCGGGAGGTTCGTGGTTCAATCCCCAGCTTCTCCAGAGAGCGTGTCGAAGTGTCCTTGGGCTCCTGATGAGTCTTGTCGAGGCACTCGTGGGAAGACAGGCAAAATCTGCTTGGCTGCACGTTTCACTCATGGGAATCTCTTCCCTTTGTAGTGAGAGGTGGAGTTTTAGCTTGCACCTTGAGCCACGCCTTCTCAGCTGCCCACTTGCTAACATCGTGCAAGTCCATGCTACGTGGGAGTGGTGCCCCGCTAGCATCACCTCCCACAGCTCCATGTGTCAATCACAGCTTACCAGAGGGAGCAAGGATCTTCATCATCCTCCTCTGACAGAAGGCTATCCAATACCCCCTCTGAGGTGTCTGAGTTGTCGTCGCCCTTACTAAGGATATCCAAGTGACTGGCCTCGTGGCCCTCGTCTATTATCTAGTGGATCAAGCGAGTCCAGCCGGTCGCCCCAGCTAACGCCTGGTGTGGCCGACCCAACAAATTCCATGGGTTCCTCAATAGGGTTAGCTCCGAGCATTGGATCCCTGCCTGACAGACTAGCCTGGCATGCAAATCTGTGTCTGAGGCTCTTCATGGGGTTGGCTACGGCAGCTTGGGTGTGTTGCAGCCCGAGGCACACAGCACATGCTGCATGAGTGCCACTCCTGGAGATTTTACAACCACAGGGACATGGCCTTGCAGATGGTTTAGCATCTGCCATGGTGAAAACAGAGCTGTGGATGTCGCTGGTGTGTGAATATAGTGTGCTTTGTTAGGGTAGCTTGGTGTGGCTAGCTAAACCTAATCCTAAGGGAAAGTATTTTGCAAAACTTCTCTTGTCAGGAGTTGAATGCAAGTGCTAGTGTGGTGGATAGCAAGCAACGCGTCAGCTAGCGTGGTGCTAGCTAACAATCTCTCAGAGCCCAATTCTGTGGCAAAGAAAGGGGCTTGTTTCGACCATCCAAGACAAGGGCTAGTGCCCGGTGACCAAGTGTTAAGCGTGCTTGGACTCGGTTGGGCTGTTTAGCTAGTCACTCCAATTGGTAGTTACGAGAGAGATAAGCTTGCCGAGTAAAGCGAGAAGAGGTGTTTAAATGGCAAACATTCTAGTCTCCTTTCGTTTCTCTGGAACATGAAAGACCGCATAAACTATGTCCAGTATGTGCATTGCACTTGTACATTGGCAGAAAGGTGTTTTAGGAGGCCTGACCAGCTCTTTGTCATGGGCTATGCTACATATGGGTAAACCGGTTACAAAGCAGCACCTTTCCCACTGGATTGTCAGAGCGATTGCATTAGGCTATATCAGCAAGGGGCTTCAACAATTTCAACCCCCACAGGACTGTGTGTACATTCCATCAGGAGAATGATAACATCCTGTGCCCTGTTCAAATGAGTGTCTATTCAGGATATATGTTCTGCGGCGAGCCGGGCTTCACCTCATACCTTTGTGAGGTTTCACGGGCTGGATGTCACAGTGCCATCATTGGTGCACGCGGTTTTGACTGTAGGTTCATCTGAGGGTCACATTTCACAGTCCTAGTCCTGAGGGTTCCTGGTAGTTGGTCTCGAGATAAGCATGTCTGGCAATACGGGAGTCACTATATCCCCATAGTGAGACACCAAAGCGAATGTTTTAAAGAGAACGGTTCTCTGATAACATTATCAGCCCCTTATGAGGGGAGAGGGAATTCCCACCCCTGACGTGAGTGTCAAGAGAGTGCAGAGGGTGTTGCCCATAGTGAGACACTGAAGCAAATGTTTGAAAGAGAACCTCCTTTCCTTTATTTCCTCCTCAAACTGCCTCCCTCTGCCCCGTACTCCTGCTCAACAACTCCCACCTCTGTTCCTCCATTTCCTCCCCTCCTCTGTTGTCCTCCCTCCTTCCACCTGCTCTGATCCTCATCAACATTCTCTCACCCTTCTACCCTTCTCTGCATCTGTCCCAGGCTGTTTTGGGTTCAGGTGTGCATCTCTTGTCTGTTGATAAGCGTCCTGGTGTTAGTGGCTGCAGTTAGCCAGGAGGCCACAGCAGCATGCTCGTTAATTAAAGACAGCTAATGAGCAACAGCATTAGCATATAAATACGGACGCCTGGTCTTTCTGCCTAGCTGCAGAGTTGTCCACGTTGCCTGCGGCCACCCGAACAGAAAGACAGGCTTCTCAGAGCATTGACAAGAAAACATACATACAGGAGCTCTGGTCGGCCACATGACCGGGCAGATTACAAGTGATCACTGACTGAATACTGATGTCTAAAACTTCAAGTGCTATATCATTAAATACTAAAAATTGGATTACATTACAGTATTACGTACACTACCTCTGGTTTATAATTGAGCAGGATCTGAAGTGGGTTTGGTGCAGGTTCATCATTTTGTCATATTTCATTTTGGTTATTAACGGTAGTTGGATATATTACAGTGTATATATTCATTGAAGCCACAATGTCAGTACTGCAAAATGCAGTTGTTGGTAGTTGCCAAGGTATTTAAATGAGTTTTCCTCTTTCTTCCTCTCCACAGATTGTTGCATCATGCACAAGGGCATGCTCGGTTCACCTCTGATAGTTTCTCTGATATTATTTCAATTTCTTGCAGCTATAGTTACTGTAAACAACATAGGATTTGCAGGACTTTTAATGCTGACATTTTCTTTCTGTGGAGCAGCAACATACCATAAGTGATCATTTGGGTTAATCAACTACAAAACATGCAAAAAACAAAATCCTACAAACTTGCACAAACTACACCCACCTTATGACAAATATGCTTAACTAATGTAAGCCATCACAAGAGTCCAGAAGTAATAATAGTAATAATCATTCATTTCAGCTGTTAGTGATCCATAACAATGGTGGAATGGTGGAAAACAAAGGAGAAGGACATAGGAACAATATGTAGGCAGAGGATTAGAAGTAACCAAAGGAGGCCATCCCTTCCAACCAGGTCTTTTGGGTGGTTGCATCACAAAGAATTTACCAAGCACTATGGAATGACTATACACAGTATATGATGCAAGCTGGTTCATTGTCCTATTTCATAAAGCAATTTAGACCCATGGGACACACACTATCTGATCCTCTACTACTTCCCAAATCCTAATGTCAAGAGCACAGCAGGCTGTCTAGGGACCTGCAGTTTGAACCTGCCTTCATACTATACTGGTCAATCTAATAAACCAGTAGTTTCATAGAGAGGCACCCTGCTGCAAATTGTGTGTCTAGTCTGATGCAACCCCATTCAAGAAAAAACTTGAAACAAACATGTTCTTTGTTTGCTGAGAAAATCTCTAACTAGTCATAATTATCATGGGAGCAACTGTCCAGTCCCATCTGTTCTACCTGGGTTATGTCCCATTGTGACTTTAGATGTCACAGATTTTTTTCATATCAACCAATCAGAGCTGTCCACTTTCAACGTTGTTCCATTACCATGGAGAGTGGATCTGTTATACTGTCCAGTTAGCATAACAAGGTGGGTTCTAGTTGAATGGCACATCAGTATAAAAAAAGTGACATCTTTACAACTATACGTTATATTCCTCATCTTATGTTCCCCAGCATTCACTGGTTCCTTAGGCTGTTCTCATGCTTTGGTTGAGCTCAAATCCTTAGATATTTCTACCATGTCCACTCCTCAAGACATGTTGGGTGTAACGGGATTATTAACGAGTTAAAATATTATAGCTCCCTCACACAAGGAGAAAACAATCTGGAATAGAAATAGAAATCTGCAATAGAATATTAAGAGAAAGTTGCATTTTATAGCTACATGCATTACTAGAATAATTACATAAAGTAATAGACATTAAATAATTTTATTTAATATATTTTAACTATTCTTTGTAAACAATACAACATCACCATAGCAACATATCGTCATGGTGTTTCGTTTTGCCGTCCTGCCATTCCGTTGGACTGTTTGTTTGTTTTTTCCCGTGCCGCCCGAAAGGTGTTGTCCGTCTGCCATCTACCTCTGTCTGCCTGAAACCATGTGAACTCAGCACAATTCTAAGAATCAACTCAGACAACTTGAAACTCTGGCAACTTTGAGAAGACTTATTATTGGGTGAGCAATGGGTCCCGTAAGGTTTTGTTGGAAATAGTGGCCAAGTGGCCCCATTGGCCTTGTCGTGACAGTGAGCTTCAGTCAGAGTGGCGCATTCTTTCGCTCTTTTTACTTCGGTCCGCAGAGAGGAAAATGGCTGCCAGGACAGTGAACTACAAAGGCTGACCCAAAGTCCTGTGGAGAGGACGGGCTGCTATTAATCTTTTAGATGCGTGTTTCTTGGCATGACGTGAGAAGAGTAAAAAAAAGTGGTGATAAAACACTGAATTAATTAGCCACTTTAATTGTGTGTTCTCCAACTCCTATTCTCTGCGGGCGTAATTAAGATGTGTTTATTTGGACACAGTTTGCTCTTCAAGGAGGTAACGCAACTAATTGGTATTATACTCAAGTCACGCGTGTGCCGCAATTATATCAACTCGCTGCTGCTGCAGAAGCCCCAGCGTAAAGTTGTGTTGCCAATTACAGATTTAAAAGATAAAAATTACAACATATTTAATGGATTTGTAAAAGTAACAACATTTAAAGGGGTGGGGGGTGCGGGGAAATGAAAGTTTAAGCGCAGTCCCTTGGGAGGAGGGAGGGAGGGTGTGGATAATTCAATTGGCTCCTTCACCTACGCCGCGCTCCGCAATCAGTTCCGCTGATCCTCAAAAACGAGGAAGCTTGGGCAGCCGGGGTCAGAAAACTGGGTTCGTTTCCTACCTGATTATGCCGTCTAATTACGTTGCTCGTTAACAGATTAAGTCCTGAAGGCCATAAGGCGGCGGTTCTCGGTTGTTTTTCAAAATCCTAAAAACTCTCCCACAGATTATTGCGTCATGCGCTTGCACAGTTCTTTGTGCGTAATTCACCTCCGTTCGCTTCTCGGACCATGTAACGATTTCTCGCACGTACACGTATCAGGGATTCTGAGAAATGAAGTAAAGTATTGCCCACGGGGATGAGAAACAGTAGTCTGAGGTCAGGATAATAATGGGACAGTGAGAGGGCTAAAAAAAACAACATACCTCTATCTCAGATACTGGCACGATTTATAATTCACTGACTCGACCTTCATGATTCACTGTTTTGTGTTGATGCGCATGCAGTATGGCTAATTTAGTCCTCGGAGACAATCTTAAAAGAAGCTCCACGCTGATTTATTATTGGAATAAAAAAGAAATCTCTAACCCCTAATGTATTGACATTGTAATGTATTGAGTCATGAGGTCTCTGCTTGAAGAAGAGATATCTGTTTGCTTGATCTTAGCTTTTAAAAGCCTATGCCTGATATAAAGTCAGGGATTTTTTTTTTCGCATTGCTCCACACACAGGCTGCGATATGTAGTTTTGGGAGGGGGAAAAAAACTCATAAAATAATCATTTTCAGATGCTTAGAACTTATTTCTAATCTCATTGCAAAAAAAAAAAAAAAAGTAGCCCTTTGAAGCCTAGTGAACCAATAGTGAGTCCAAAAGATGCATCTCTGTGTTACAGACACACTCGGGGAATTGGACCACCACGGTGAAACAGTGACTCTCAAAACTCACTTCACACGAGTCACACTTCAAAAATCAATCCGGTTTTTCCACATGGGACGATTTTCTTATTCGGCGCGAATTTTATATCACAGACTTTCCTACTTTTTTTTTTTTTTACGAGGTTCGGATATCTTTTTCCGAAAACTATAGCGCTTGAAAGATTTAAGAGGCAACATTTTCTAATTCAAACGTCTGTATGGAATCACATCCAGCCCCAGAGGTCTCTTGATAGCGATAGCAACTGTTCAAGCTTTGAACACCCCATTCTGAACATCATAGCTACTCTTTTCCCTACATATCTTGTGCTTCATCTCTCCACAGCCTTTGTCTCCCCCCCACCCGTCCTCTGTTGTTCACTCACCCCCTCCTTTTTTAGAAAGCTTTGTGCAGATATCGTGCCCTGCGATTCGTCTCTGTGATAACGACCAGACGCTGCTACGATGTTTAATACCATGGTAATGAGGAGCTATGCTTAGAGATGACAGGGGAGGGTTTTCATTAATGGTCACCATAGAAACATATTCATCAGGAGTAAAAAGTTAGAAATAGTGGTAAATAAATCACTCAATTTTTTGGGAAATTAATTATGAGGACTAAAGATGGGAAACAATGGAAGGGTGCCTTAGTGAGCAACAATGATTTATTCAGTGGGTTTTACAAAGATTTTTCTCGCTTGGGTAATTCTCATGAAACTGAGCATTGGGTGGGGTTGTCTCTGGAAAACTTTAAATCGCTAAAACAACATATTTTTCACGGATTTGAAAGAACCATGTCTGCTTTTTATACAAAAACAAATCTGAGATCATTTATTTGTTTTTAATGTTTTTTTTTTTTTTTTACATTTCTCTCAATGACCGACTGAAAAATCTCATTACCGCAAGATGAGTTGAGATGAGGACATTTTGCTAAAATCTTTTCAGTATATGCACACTAATATAGGTCTCAGAATTTATATAAGAATCAAAAATTAAAAACTTAAAAACAAAATGTTTTATTTTACAAGTTTAATTACCACAACATACTACCCTCTTGGAATGGTGACTTTTGCAATTAGTTATGCATTTATTTATTTCCAGTCTTATTTTTCATAACAGCCTAAAACACATACCTCAGAGTTTATTTATTTATCAGTTTAAAGTTAAACAAATTGTGTGTTACACAAATAATCACTAAATAATCAGGTATTTTGGTAATGATGAGCAAGTAGTGGAAATAAAAATGAGCCTTTAAATTCTATATAACTTTAGCTATGAGCTGCAAATAAATAACAGTACAATTAAAATGGTATGTAAAAAAACAGCTAATATGCCATAAATAATCCAAACTGGCATCCAAACAGAGAAGGAAACTAACTTGATGATGCACAAAGTAACCTCAGCTCAATCGAGAGGAGAGCCAGGGAAGGTGGGTGGGGTCGACCCCCTCATCACCTGTTTGAGGATAAGAACCTCATCACCTGCTTGAGGGTAAGAACCTCATCACCTGTTTGAGGATAAGAACCTCATCACCTGTTTGAGGATAAGAACCTCATCACCTGTTTGAGGATAAGAACCTCATCACCTGTTTGAGGATAAGAACCTCATCACCTGTTTGAGGATAAGAACTTCATCACCTGTTTGAGGGTAAGAACCTCATCACCTGTTTGAGGATAAGAACCTCATCACCTGTTTGAGGATAAGAACCTCATCACCTGTTTGAGGATAAGAACCTCATCACCTGTTTGAGGGTAAGAACCTCATCACCTGTTGAGGATAAGAACCTCATCACCTGTTTGAGGGTAAGAACCTCATCACCTGTTTGAGGGTAAGAACCTCATCACCTGTTTGAGGGTAAGAGCCTCATCGCCTGTTTGAGGATAAGAACCTCATCACCTGTTTGAGGGTAAGAGCCTCATCACCTGCTAACAGAGGGTGCAGGGGGGCGCTCTCCCGGCCAAGGACAATCAGCCTATTCTAAACTCTCCTCTTTGTATATTTGGCCCACATATCTGCAACAAAACTGAAATGCCTGGCAGAAGAGCTGGCTGGCAATAGCTCTGGAATAACCTCCTTGATGTACCAAACTTTATCTCCATCAAACTTATGAAGAAGCGGTTCTCTCCCGCTCAGCTCACGGTGTCAACTTCACACTGCTCCCCAATAAACTGACAACAGATGCACAAACAAGTGGTAAAGCATAAACAATATTGGTCTTAGAAGTATGCTAGAGCCTAACATTGTGTAGATACTCTATAGACAGACTTGTGTTACAATCCCTGGGAAATGCGCTGCATCATATTCCACAAGCACCCACACTTCAACTCCTATTTCAGAGCTTCCTCTCTGCTGCTGGATCCCCTCTACTCCTCTGTCAGTCGCATTGCTTTCTCTCTCTCTGCCTCTCTCTCTCTCTCTCTCTAAGGCTGAACTCTTTTGGGTTGTAGCGTCCACACGCTGGCTGGCAAAAGCACAAGCCTTCTACTACCCACACCTGGTAAATCTGCTATAGGAAAATAAATCATTAAAAGATCAGTCTTGGCTGTCAGAACAAAGAGAAATAAACGAATGTCAGGTCAATGTTCGGTCAAATGTAATTACCTGATGGATTTTCAAGGTCCCTGGTACAGTTTTAAGGGATGGTGACACCAATTTACATGTCTCTTTTAAATCTTCCTCATCAACTTTAAATAGCCTCACAGAGGATTGTTCATGGACCTGCTGTATGTCAATGTTAAGGAGGCATACAGTTCCACTGCCCCCACAGAGGGCTGAAGAAGGTACCCCAGCTCCGGTGCAGGGACCCCCCCCATCATGCTCAATAACTACAGGCCAGTTGCTCTGACGTCACACGTCATGAAGATCTTTGAGAGTCTGGTCCTGTAGCAGCTCAAGCCACTGGTGAGCCACTTCCTGGACCCCCTGCAGTTTGCATACCAGGCAAACATTGGCGTGGATGATGCCATCATCTACATGCTCCACAAAGCAGCCTACACACACCTGGAGAGGTCGCGCAGCGCTGTGAGAGTTACGTTCTTCGACTTCTCTAGCGCCTTCAACACCATCCAGACACTTCATTGGACAATCTGGAGGTGGTTGCAGAGGGGAGGATGAGGAGGAAGCTGGACGCTATCCTGGAGAACCCGTCCCATCCCCTCTATGATGCGCTAGCAAAGACGATTGAACGATTTGTTCAGCCACAAACTCACCCCTCCTCGGCGCACCACAAAGCGTCTTGGCCAGTCCTTTGTGCCAGTAGCCATCAGGCTCCACAACCAAGACTTGACCCTCATAGGAGAAGTTTAAGACCTGCACTGTCCGTTTTCACTTTTAACTACTGAGTCCTGCATGGACTCTTATACACATTCATTCATATCTTCATATATTTATTCATATTTGTATATGTACATTTCTATTTATTTATAGACTGTACATATGCACATATTTACATGTATTGACAGTACATATGTTTTATCTTTATTTTTTATCTGTATTTTTATTCTTATTATCTTGGTTTGGTTCTGGACTCTTACTCTTCCCTGTACCTCTCCTGTGTTTCATTCTCATTGCTGTTGCCGCTATGACACCTGCATTTCCCTCAGGGGATTAATAAAAGGTTTATCTTATCTTATGAAGGGCACAGTCGTTGCAAGGTAGAAAGACATTTTGTTTCTATACTGGGATGCTGGGCCATCAGACAGGAAGTGAAGGCGCTTTGCCGTCGGGTGATGTTTTCTTATGTGCTTAAGCACTGGGTCTATATGGGCCCATGTTACTATGGCATTGCGGCGGAGGCATTGTTTTCCACAGCAGTTGACTTTGCTTGGTATTCAAGCACTGTGCCATCCTTGGACTCCTTGTGACCCATTCGTTCCACTGAATCACATCGTCTTTTGTGCACGGATCTATGTTCACAGGGAGATTGTTGTCCTTTGATACGTACACTCAATGTTCTGGCTGTGGATGAGGTGGGCACAATGCCCAGCTGGTGCAGTTCTTTTAATCTTCTGCCCAAAGTTTTCATGCAATTTACATGCACACGTCTCTCTGTTGTTGACCTTTGACCTTTGAATGCAAAAGCCCAACTTTTCCCAACTTGCACATTTTTTAGTTGGAAACAAAAACAAACTGTGTGTGTATTTTCTCCACGCTGTTTGTCAGGAATATCTTCCTGAAAACCGGACCTTCTTTCTGTGCCTCCCCTGCCTTTCCATTGAGAACAGAGATGTTATCTCCATGCAAGAACCTCTGCACAATATTCCTCATGAGTTGACTTTGGCTGCTGACTTTTTCTTCTGCACATTTTTTCTGTATTTTGTTTTCTGTTTGGAACGTAGGTGTTAGTTCTTTTTTTCTTCTAGTCTCCTCAGATGTTTCATCTCATTTTTCAAGTCATTTTTCTTTTTTTTCCAGTTCCAGTTTCCTCAACTTTGTTCTAAGTGTAGTGATGTTTTTGTTTTTTTATGTCATTGTTGTGGATGGCAAGTTAGAATGGGCCTTCAATTGTGGTTCTGCAGGGTACACATTATTTTGGGTTTGCGGCTCATCGCTAATGATCAAATCAGGTGTCAGGTCCGATATAACATTAATTTGTTTCTTTCTGTAATATCTATATGCATTTTCCCTACAATGTTCTTTTTGTGAATGCCATTAGATTGTTATTACATTTTTATTACACTGGTATAAACCTCCATATGTGACAGTCATTACAGTTTAACTGCGATTTCCCTTATACTCGAGAGAATCTTGCGGTAATCCGAATTATGGTATAGATAGCAAAATTATAGCAATTCTAACTCTATTATGAATTTAATCATACAGAACATTTATTTATTTACTGAATGATAATAGCGTTGTTTATCTAAATCATGACTATGGCACTTAAATAGTTAAATGCCACAGCACTCCTACTCCTCTTTACACCTGTGCTCTTCTTTAACCCCTCCCTGCCTTCCTGTCGCTCTTCTCACTCTTTTGATCATCTTTGTTTACTCGGTTTCCTTTGCCTTCATCTCCAGCCCCGCCTCTTTTCACCTTTCCCTGTCCCATCCTTACCCCCGACTCCTCAGCTATTTTCCTCTCCTGTGATCCCCCCCTTCTCCTCTGTCCTCCCCTTACCTCCTGTGATCTCCTCTCTTCCTCCCTTGTCCTCTTTTCTCCCCGTAATTTCCCCCTCTCCTCACCTCCCTCTGCTTTGCTTTTTTCTTCTCCTTTGATCCCATCTTTTCAGGTCATCTCCTCTCTTCTCCTTTGCTGTCTTTTCCTTTCCTCTCCCCTCTTCTCTTCTCTCCTCTCTTCTCCTTTACTGTATTTCCTTTCCTCTCCCCTCTACTCCTCTCCCCTCTTCTCCTCTCCTCTCCTCCCTTCCCCCCCCCCCCCCTCCCCCCCCCCCTCCCCCCCCCTCTTCTCCTCTCTTCTCCTCTCTTCTCCTCTCTTCTCTTCTCTTCTCCTCTCCTCTCTTCTCTTCTCCTCTCCTCTCTTCTCCCCTCTTCTCCTCTCCTCTCCTCCCCTCTCTTCTCTTCTCCTCCCCTCTCTTCTCTTCTCCTCTCTTCTCCTCCCCTCTCTTCTCTTCTCCTCTCTTCTCCTCCCCTCTCTTCTCTTCTCCTCTCCTCTCCTCTCCTCTCCTCTCCTCCTCCTCATCGCAAAGCCCTTCCGTGCCACGTACACCCCTACTACTGATCTTTTTAATCTTCTTAACCCATTTGCATATTCACGCTGTAATTTTCCTCCCAGGTTGCATTTAAATAATACAAATCCAGTCTATATTTGTCAGCTGTGAGACAATCTCATATTTATGAATATAATTGAACACATTCCAGCCCTCAGAAGATGAAGCCAGAGGAGGCGTTTGAGCGAGGAGCCACATCTGGTGGCCCCACTTTTCAACCTGGTTCATCCTCCTCTGAAACCGGATCGGCACAGCGAGAGCCAGGGTTCACTGCCGCGTTGCAACAGCGCCGCTCATTCACAGTGCGCCGGGTTTTCTCTTTTTGCTGTATTGTTCGTTTGTGTTTTTTTCGGCCTAGAGTACGCCTTCCATTCCTTCCTCCGCGTACCTTCGCCGGTGTCTTTCTCGTTCTTTCTCCATTCAATCGTTTCCATCAGTTTTTATTTACTGGTTTGAGGATGTGGCATTTTACAGCTAACTCTCTCTCGCTCCCTATCTCTCTCCCTGTTTAATTGGGTCATGTTCACAACGAACAGACCCGCTGGTTTTGATGACGACATTCATCGGAGTGATTCATCAACTGATTGATGGCTCCATCTTTGCTGATAGAAGATTGATATTCAATGTGAATGAATAAAACATCGTGTTTCCACGTCTTTGTTTGTGTGTGTGTGTTTTACGAGTGTCTATTTGTGTGTGTGTGTGTGTGTGTGTGAGAGGAGGTGGGGAAAGCATAACCCCCAGAGATTGTAATCTGATATGTATCCTTTGAAGCCCTGTTCTTGTAGTAACTGTGGATAATTGATCCGAGCCTTTGATTCCGAGCTCCATTCCATGTACTCTACGGTGCAAATCGTCATTTCATTAGACTGTGTGAAATTCATGGGTTCGGGGTGAGAGGACCGACTGCAAGCTTTGAAGCCCCGTGCTGATTATGATGATTGCCCTCAAAAGTTGCGCGTTTGAGTTCGCTATTTAATTCCGTTTACCTTAACGTTCAGAGCTACCGGCCTCTTAAACTCGCGTGTACAGGCAGGCGTGTACACACACACACACACACACACACACACACACACACACACACACACCCGACAAAAACACACGCGCGCTCACGCACGCACGCACAAGACAGCAACATCCGATGCAGTGGGCAGAGAGGAGCGCCGGTGCCCCTTGACACTGATCTGCAGTCAGCGATTCATTACTGCCGCTAATGACTGAGTGTGAGACAGGTGTCAGAGAGCGGCGGGTAGGACCTCAACCACACCGCCTCGATGCCGCGGCGACTTACAGCCAGCGCACCTCTGACAAACCAGGCGTGAAAAAAAAAAATCGAAACGTCTCTCTTTCTGACGCGTTCTACGCCGTTATCTCTCTGTTTTGCTGTTATCGACAGTGCGCGATGGTTAGGCAGCCCTTTATCGATCCATATTGAGCGGGAGGTTATAAGGCGGTTAAGCTGGTGATGGTCTTTAGTGAGGGAGGCTGGTGAACAGCATCCTCTTCATCTAGCGGTAATCACTCACTAGGGAAATCAACAGGGAGAAAGACAGAGGCAGAGAGACAGTGAGGGAGACAGAGAGAGAGCAAGCTCCTGTTCATCTACTGGAGTTAAAAGGGGTTCAGTCAGCCGCACACACACTTACAGAGCGGTGATATGGCAGTGACATGCCTTAAGGTTGCTACAGTCACTCTTCCCTTCTTTTTTTGGGTTCTATTTGCAGTAAGCGTACGGAACAGATGAGCACAGAAACACAACAGATCTCAATCACATCAGTACAGAAACACAACAGATCTGAATCACATCAGTACAGAAACACAACAGATCTGAATCACATCAGTACAGAAACACAACAGATCTGAATCACATCAGTACAGAAACACAACAGATCTGAATCACATCAGTACAGAAACACAACAGATCTGAATCACATCAGTACAGAAACACAACAGATCTGAATCACATCAGTACAGAAACACATCAGACCTGAATCACATCAAGCTTTGATCATAATCATGAGTAAGTGACATACAGAAGTGCAATGTTAGTATGTGTTCACTCTGTGTGTGTGTGTGTGTGTGTGTGTGTGTGTGTGTGTGTGTGTGTGTGTGTGCTTGCTTGTTTGCTTGTCTAAATTTGTGTGGGTGTGGATTCAAATACATTATAATTGTGCTTCTGTTTGCTGCAGGCTCAGGGCCCCAATTCACAAAATTCATAAATTTCGGTTGGAAAGAGTACAAGCTAAACCCCGACACAAGGAGACAGTTGCAAGCTATATACTAACCACTAGCAGTGGAGTGAGGCTGTACTTAGCAAGCACAGCAGGAATACTGCATGTGTGCTGGTCATGCATTCGTAATTATGTGTAAATTGGACTTTGGCAGAAGAACTGGCACATATATTAATGACCTCTGGCTCAGCTATGAATACCAAACACATGTCAAGGCACCATTGTCGTGTTTCCAAAAAAAAGCAGTCATAGGACAGTAGATGCTTCAGTTGTTGACTCATTTATCAGTGTAGGTTATTTCCACTTGATGTGCAACGTGATGCAAAATCATAATAATTCGCTAACCGGGAGCATTAGCTTAACTTCAGAGAGGAAAAATACCTTTTTCCTGTTCAAGGGATCATCTGGGGTTTTTAATGCCCTAATAACTAAATCAGAGATTGATGCTATGACATAAAGTTATTAGTGATGTGTGTTCTGAAGTGCAGCAGGAGCACATGGAGAGACACATGCTTAATCAGCACATCTGGAGGAAGACTGGTGGCCTGTTATCTGCGTGAGCTTTGAGCCAAGAAGATAATGACTTTTCTTAGACAGAAATATTTTGCATTTCAACAAATAGCCCTTTCATATTTGAGTCTGATTTTTAATTCTTCCCGAATCAATATCCAAACCAAAGAAAAATCTCATGAGTGCGAAACAAAACACTTAGATAAGGGCCTGTATAATTACCTTGATAACAATAAAGTGTTTACAAAGCATGAACTCAATCAAAATCTGTTTCTCAAATTGAGCGACTTTTTCAGTTGCTGAGCAACTGAGCTACCTTCTCCCGCAAGGTTTGAAATTGAAGAAGTTGAGGCAATTATTCGTGCAGTGTCACAGTTTCACCTGTTTTGTTCTCCCAGTTTTGATGTCTTTCTGTGTCTGTCTCTCTCTCTCTCTCTCTCTCTCTCTCTCTCTCTCTCTCTCTCTTTCTGTGTCTGGTTGTCATTTCACTTCCTGTGTGTTTCCCTGGTCCTCTCTCTCTCTAGCCTCCCTGTGTTCCAGGCGTTCTCTGTGACCCTCCGGGTCTTGTGTTCCTTTGTTTGTCCAGCAGATGTCCTCGGTGTGTTCCCCGCGTGCAACCTAGCGTCTTCTCCCCTCAGCTGTGCCTCGTCTAGTCGTTACCCCAGTGTACATAGTTTGTCTTCCCCAGTCAGTCTTTGTCAGATTGTAAAAAAACTACTGTGAGTTAGTGTTACCTGTATCCTACCTGTACCTGCCTTGATTACTTGTATCCTACCTACCTGCCTTGTTACCTGTATCCTGCCTGTACCCGTTCCTGCATACCTGTATGTATTTGGAAATCCTTCAGTAAAGCTACCTTTTGTTTGGACATTACCATTCTGCCTCAGTCTTCATGCGACCTGCACTTGGATTCAATTGACTAACGGTAACATGCAGCCAGACCCACATCTGCACAGTCACTGACACATTCAGTATAGTGAGGCGCTAATTTTAGAGTAAGTCAAACTTCCAAAGAAAATCTTTCTTGGAGAATTCCGTCAACACTTGGACAAAATAGAGTTCAGTGATCGGTTGTATGAAGCATCTTAATTTAAGTTTTTCCTTAAAAATGAACTTAAGATTTCCTTAGAAAAAAAGTTGCACAAATTCATCTCAAGTCCTGTCCTTAAGATTTATCCTCAATACTTAAGTTTTCTTCCTTTGGGCATATATAAGTAATTCCTTAAAATCTGTTAGTCTGTCGTCCTTAGCAACAAAAACTTAGGAGAAAACTTAAGGAACCATAAACATCTACTCAACATAAACTAATAATAATCTTTTGGGTTCAAGATGATGGTTAGCCAATATTATGTTAATGGCTCAACTCAACTATTGTATGCTAATTATTAAATTAGCCAAATTAAATAAAATCCTTACCTGTTTTTGCATACTGATTTCTTTTCTTGCTGGTGTTATGTTTTTGTTTTTTTACATAATTCATCTTTTGTCTTTCTTATAGCAAGATTTCTTGCCTTTATGTTATCTCAGTAACGTATCGCAGTAACTTTTTGATCAAATTTATTCTTGAGAATGTGTTCCTCTTAGGATATTCATAGAATAGAATAAGCTTTTCTTCCTCTGTCCAACAAGTCTTCTTTTTCTTTGATTTTCAGACATTATAGGCTCAGCATTGTTTTCTTAGCTAGTGTAACTTAACTTAAATATAAATACTATTAAAAAATATTTGGTCTGTATTCCGTCACCTTGGCAACTGTGGGATATTACTACCATATTTAAAATGAACTGTGGTAAACAGCTCAGTATTTTTCCTTACCTAAATTACATTGAAACCTTAAGTGACATCTTAATCAGAAAAAACTAATGATGTTTTGTGCAACCGGCCACAGATGTATAATAGAGGAAAAACCCCTCTATTATAAGAAAGTGGAAGAGAAAGAGACTGATAGAGAAAGAAAGACTTGTTTTTCACATCAGAACAAATGACAAAAATACATCTTAAAAACCCTGCAGCTCTCACAACCGCACACACACACACACACACACACACACACACACACAGCAACAACAACAGTAAGTGTGCTGAATAGCTACCACGCCCACACAAGCACAACTTCAATTTGAATAGTGTCACATTCAGACCCTCACAATACACCCAGCACTCAACAGCAGCAAAACATTCATACGTGGGACCTTTTCACTGCTCAGAGACAAATACAAAA
>OMKK01077244.1:0-15493 GCA_900302305.1 Polymixia japonica
TTGCCCAAAACACATATTAACAAAGTAGTTACTGTCACCAGATCGAACTCAGATGTAATTTAAATGTTAACCAGCATGTGTGTACATTTATACGAGTTTTGAATCTTTACCAACCTGTAAAGACAGGAAAATTAATGAGACAGGCGACGTTGCTTGTTTTCAGTTCAGCTCTCTCATCAGAATGAGGGAGTTGCGCAAATTCACACGTACGACGAATATCCACAGGAGAAGCAACGCACGCACTGCCCTCTGCTGGCAGCAGTGAAACACCGAAATTCTCAAAGTGCATTACAAGGTACTTTTACAACGAAGCAAGAATAATTAGTGACCGTTTTGGGTCAAATTAGAATACTCATATTCAAGAACTTGCATTACTAAAATAAAATAAAACCATACAGAAAATTACATAAAATGTGACCATACATTTTGTGTGCGTCACAGTAGCATTGCCATCTATAAAACCTATCTTGTGTATCACTATTCTTAAAGAAAACTGGCACCTACTGGTTAATATACTCGCCAGATAGAAAATGAAAATCAATAGAATCTATTTGCAAAAATGTTAAGTTGACACTGTGAATGTCATCAGTCGCTTTGTTATAGCGGTACTTAAGAACCGAGTTGCCTGGGTTCGCTAGTCTCCAATACTATCTTTCAGGGCAATCCGCAACTCCGAAAACCAATCCCAAAGTCACCCGAAACATGTCCTTTTTAAAACATTTACACTCACCCTGCAAATACATGTTATTAGAAAACATTCCAAGACATGTCTTGTGCAGTTTTGAAGATAGCTTGGTTGTTGATGACAAAGGTTTACATAGATTTCTAAGTGCTGCTACGGTTGAATATTTAATAATAATAATAATAATAATAATAATAATAATAATAATAATAATAATGCATGGAACTTGTAAAGCGCTTTTCAAGGACCCAAAGACGCTGTTATTTGACAGATTTTGAGGATGTGGAGGAATGAATGCAACCATTTTAAAAAAAAAAGGACATGTTTTGGATGACTTTGGGATTAGTTTGTAGAGTTGCGGATTGACCCAGAAGACAGTATTGGAGACTAGAGAACCCAGTCAACTCAGACTGTACATACTTATATAAGTACGCTATATAACAAAGCAATTGATGAAATTGTGGTCAGAGCCGACTGGTATGATCAGGTGAAGGATGAGTGAAGAATACACTGTTTCTCTCCACTTCCTTCTAAGCAACCATTAACATACCAGTAGTCATATAAGTCATCTGGCTTTTATTCATAACCATCTAAACAAAGTTTTGTGAGTGTCTTAACCCCCCCAAGTATTCTTGCCCACGTTTATAAATGAACAACGAGTTGAGTTTGAATCTACACCACACTTTTATTATACAATTGTCACGTTATTTTACATTCCCTTTCATTTCAAGAAAGTCAGATACACTGATATAAAGGGGAGAGAGAGAAAAGATTACCTGATGAGACTTAACCTCAGGTAGACAAGTAATCTATTGTAATGCAGGGCATTCATCGTGGACCTCACAAGATAGGAGATATACTCTCTGTTAAGGTTGAAGCTACAAAGCAAAGCTGCCAAAGCTATTTTTTTCAAATGGCTCTTTGAAAACAGACAACGTGTCAGGGTTGTGTCTGTCTCATCTCTTAGTCTATTAGTGTCTCTCTGTGTTCTCCTGTCTCTCTGTGTTCTCTTGTCTCCCCGTGTTACGTTTCAGGTCCTGCGTTTCTGCACCTGGTCACTAGAGGTCCAGGCGGTGTTTTCCCCACGTGCAACCTAGTGTCTTATCATCATCACAGTTGTGTCTCATCAAGTCATCGCATAGTGTCTGTTTAACCCGTCTCCTCAGCCAGTCAGTGCTTAAGTGTAAAGCTAACTTGCCTCAGTTACCCTGCCTGGTGATTCTCAGTCTCTTGCTTGCACATGTGCTAGTGTTGCCACAGATAGCGATTCCCTAGTTTCTGCCTTTTTATAGTTTGTTCTGTACGGACTCTTCGGTAAACACTGAGTGTTTGTACTATGCTTGCCTCCTCTCTCATCATCTGCACTTGGGACTGTCCCCTGCCAATTCGTGACAGTACACTTAAGCCGTCGTGGACCCAGTTGGGTGCCGAACAACTACATATCGCTCTAGCCAATCAACGACCTGCGATCGGCCAACATAAACAATTACTCGATGAACTCATGGAAGTTATCCAGAGTCTTACCACGGTCATCCAGTCATCTTCAGGTTCTACGCCAGCCACTACTACCCCAACTGCCAGTTCCACTCCAGGTCTGCCTCTCATGGATCTGACCGTCTGCTGAGAACCCCACCCACCTCCACCGGAGCGATACCACGGAGATCCAGATTCCTGCAAAAAAGTTTCTGGCCTGGTGTTTTCTGGTTTTTGAGCTCCAGCCGTCCACTTCTCCTTTGGCGCATTCTCACATCACCTATCTCATCACATTGCTCTCAGGTAAGGTCATTGGCATGAGCTACAGAAGTTTGGGAGCAACGGTCTCTGGTATGTTCTTGTTACAATTTGTTTACTCGGGAGATGAAGAAAGTATTTGATCATCCTGTTTGTGGGAGAGAGGCGGCAAAAAGACTTTTGAACACGTACCAGGCCGCTCGTAGTGTAGTTGATTGCGCAATACAGTTCCGGACGTTGGGTGCAGAGAGTCGCTGGAACAAAGAGGCTCTCTTCTCCGCCTTTCTTCGTGGCTTATCAGAGCCTATCAAGGCTGAATTGGCCTCCAGGGAGCTCGCTGATAATTTGGACTATTTAGGCTCTTTAGCAACAGAGAAGAGGTCATTGCTTCTGGGGTCTCCTGTCATCTCCTCTCCATTTCCAGCTGATCGTCGGGTATCAACGCACCCTCCAGTGGTCATCTCCACCGTTCCAGCTGATGTTGATTGAGGAGCGATGGAGCCGGTCGAGTCCACGCTGACAGAGCCCATGCAGTTAGGAAGCACTAGGCTGACTCCTGCTGACAGGAGACAGGGAAGATTGCAGAACTGCTGTTTATGTTGTGGCCCGTCCGGTCATTTCAAGTCTTCATGTCCTGGGCTTACAGTAAACGATGGGGCTCATCAGAAAGAGAGGGGGACTGATGAGGCAAATGAATTCCCATAGAACTCCTGTCTCTCGTACACAAGTATCAGCCAATGCTAATTGGAATAATCAGTCTCTCAGCTCTGGTGGATTTGGGTACTTTTATTGACTCTGCCCTTGTTCATTAGTTATGTATACCTACCAGCTACAGTGCCCTGGACGGTAGACTGATCAGCACTGTGACTCACGTTTCTGTTCCAGTAAGTTTACAGTAACCATGTGGAGATGATTCAGCATCGATTCTCCTCTGGTTCCTGTAGTTCTTGGTCATCCCTGGTTAAGGAAGCATAATACACAGATATACTGGTTATCTGGGTCCATTGTTGGTTGGAGTCCATATTGTCACTCTCATCGTTTCCGCTCTGCTTTGCTTTCTCCAATGTCTGTCCCAGAGGAGTCAGGAGAGTTTCCAGACCTGTCCAACATGCTGCCAGAACATGCCACACTGAAGGAGGTATTCAGTAAGATTCAGTTGGTGCCATGTTGTCTCACCATTCTTGCAAGGACCAGAAGGTTCATGCCTGTGCATTTTTCTCTGTATGACTTGAACCAGCAGAGAGGCAACATACATTGACATTGGTAACAGGGTTACTCATGGTGAAGTTGGCATTGGAGAAGTGGAGACACTGGCATCCGGCATACATTCAGAACGCTAAATGCGTGAATTCTCAACAAACTAGCCGGGCGCCGTTTTTTTTAAGATTCAACTTCACTCCGTCTTATCGTCCTGGGTCAAAGAACCTCAAGCCTGACACACTCTCTAGCCAGTTTGACCCAGAAAAGTAGAACCGGGAACCTGAACCCATCCTTCCCGCCTCTCACATTGTCGCCTCTCACAGTGTTGTGGAAGATTGAGATGGTGGCGAGGCAGGCTCAGCAGTAGGAGCCAGATCCCGCTGACGGGGCCATTGAATTGTCTTTTTGTTCCCAAGTCTGTTAGTTCTCAGGTGATACAATGGGGGCATTCTTCTAGACTCACCTGTCATCCCGGTATCAGTCAGACCCTTGCCTTTTTCTGATGGCCCCGCTGTGAAAACTCTGTCACTATGCTGGGGTTGGAAGATGGAAGGAATGCAGCCAGAGACACAGAATTACCTCACAGTCTTTCTACTGTCACTCAAATAAATCATACATAAGTCTTTTCAATACACTAGGCACTCAATAAACGTTATACCTTTTCAGGCGCTCCCATCTCTGTGTCCAGTCTGTGTGTGTGTGTGTGTGTGTGTGTGTGTGTGTGGAGGCAAGCAGTACTGATAAACACTCTGTTAATCACTCACCTCTTGCAGCTGTGGCTGCTTACAGCTGAGCCACTGCTGTTTTTCCACCTACAGTTGATGGTAAACCACGCCCCCAACTACCACACCCACCATGGAGGCATTCGTTGCTGTATGTTCCACTTGTCCTCAGAACGAATCTTCTGGCCTTCTTTGTCCACTTCCCATCCCACAACTTCCCTGGCCCCACGTATCTGTGGATTTTGTTACTGGATTGCCCCCGACTCTGACGGCAACACCACTATTCTCACAATTGTTGACTGGCTTTCTAAGTTTGCGCATTTCATTCCATTACCCAAATCTTACCATCTCCCAAAATACTGCCGAGTTAATGATTCAACATGTGTTTTGTATTCATGGACTCCCAACAGACATTGTTTCAGACCGCAACCTCCGGGTTTTCATCACAGATTTGGAAGGCCTTCTGTTCGTTCCTGGGTTAGTCAGCCAGCTTAACGTCCGCTTTTCGCTGCCAGACCGACGGCCAGACTGAGCGAGCCAGCCAGGATTTCGAGACTACCTTACACTGTCTCATTTGGTCCAACTTGGAGTCAGCAGTTGGTCTGGATGGAACACGCACACAACTCTCTTCCCTGCTCATCTACTTGTCTCTCACCCTTTTTCAATGTTCCCCAGTTTTCCAACCTCCTCTTTTTCCGGAACAGGAGGAAGAAACGAACGTGCCCTCAGCTCAGGTGTCCGTCCACCTTTTTGCTGACCTGGAAAAATGTGCCATTCTGCTCCTGTATCCAGATACCAGTGACGTGATTTGTGAGTTTCAGTGTCTTGCTTGTATGTGTACCAGTGTAGCCACAGATGGTGATTCCCTAGTTTCTGCCTTTTTGTATTTTATTATCTACGTACCGTTATGTAAACACTGAGTGGTTTTTTTTACTACGCCTGCCTGTCTCGTCATCTGCGCTTGGGTCTCTATCCTGCCAATTCATGACACAACGAATCAGACATCACTGTCCCTTAGCACAAATCGAACTGTCACAGTTCAAGACAGGCTGCTTATGAGTTATGAGAGTGAAAGCAAGAGAAAGCGTTTTGAAAGGAATCATTATTGTCCAAACAAACGTCTTTACTGGAAAGAGGCCTGAAGACCTGAAGGCAAAAAAAAGTTGGTACAGTATATAACTGCTTTAGCAAGGCACAATACATGGTCCCATTACTGTTTTTATTGCTTTGCATATCTGAAATGGGTAGAACAATTGACAGGAGGAAGACAAGGAAAATAATGGCTTCATGCACAGAGGAAGCGAGGTGGCAAAATAATCATATGGAAGTTGTGGAAATAAGCAGTATAAAAATATTTGATAACACTTCATGTCAGCTCCACATTAGTCATGAAATGTTGTGTTGTCAGGAAAGCTGTCGCGGAACTCGGATATTACGAACGCGAACAAGTTAAGCGTTGCCAATTATTGCAATCTTTTACATCGTTGCGTAAATACAGTTATTTCAACTCTGTGTCACCCATCTTGATGATGGCAGGGATTATTGAGCTGTGTGTGGCTGAAGGGAGGAATGGGCAACGGGCCCCAGAGAAAAGGCCTCACCCTCTGGAAGCACCCCCTACTGAATCGCCCCAAACCCCTATACGGATTCAGACATATCGGGGATTTTTAAGAGACCTGAGAACAAGGTCAAAGACTTGTGGAAGAACACAGAGCGAGTTGAACTTAACTTCCACTTCATCCCCGAGGCTCTGAAAATACTTAGGAGATAGTTGAGGCAGGCTCTTGTGAAAGCTCCCCCGCCGGCACGCAAAGCTTTACTTTTGATGTTAATTCCTTGAAAGCTGTTTCTTTAGCAGGGGATTAGTGCATGAAGCGCTAGGCTTACCATGCTCCGGCTAATAAAGATGAAACATCTAATACAGGTACTCTTACATACACCCGCCTGGGAACAGTGCCTATAAAGTTCCCTTAATTATGAGGAACTCACTTCGCTTCAGTAACTATAAGAATAGGACGACATTTTTACTTTAGAAATTCCAAGGTATTAAAAGTAGAAAATCCTCTGTATTCTTCAGACACAAGTCATAAGGTAAAATAATAAGTATATAGGCACATCGCATTCACAAACTCATGCTATCAAAGCTGCCTACACATATATTAAGCAGTAAGCGCTCAGTCTCTCCAGCTTAGGCCCGCGGAGAGACTGGCAATAATGAAGTGTGTCCATTACAGCTGCTGATTAGTCTCCACGCCTGTCCTGGCTCGACAGACAGTTGCAGCTAATGATTCTGCGGCAGCGTGCATCGAAGAGCGACACCGCAATTTATATCTACACATCCAAAATCTCAGTGATTGATAGATACCTCCACGCCAACGCTAGCCGCTCTGAATATTCAAAATCGGCACCCGTCATCCCCGAGTCCTCCGCTTTGACGGTTTAAAAAAAAAAAAGTAAATGAATCCATCCAATCACGACGTCCTCCCTGCATTCAATGACAAAGAAAGAAAGACTCTTTCTTTGCAACACTTTCTTGGTAATGTTCCCAGATTTAAAACCGGGATGATTAATTTCAGGTCATTTATATTTACTGAAAGTGCAGTTATTAATGGTCATCTGGCATATTGATCCAAAGACAACCTCAGCTAATTTCCTGGCTAAGTTTTTTTGACCTGCAGCATACATTAAATCTGTAGCCCTATATCACAATACATAGTAAGCTTAAAATAAATCCCATAGTAACAAAGTTGAGCCTATTGGCAAATCAATAAAATCAGGTTTTTAAGTAACTGGTTTAAAAAACAAAGACTCTCTAAAAATGTCACATCCTAATAATATATTTTCTCCAGTGGGCAGAGCTATAAAGAGCTATTGTAAAAGTTCTCAAAAAGCAGCAATATGAAGATGTGATAGGCTTAGAAACTGGAGCTCTCTTGATCATTCTTGAGCATTCCTGTCCTGTGAAGACTGCCTTTACAACAAGTACATAGTGATTATAGATAAAACTATGACCCAGTTAACTCCTATGGGAAACACATTAACACAGCCAGGGCACGGTTGTCAACTTGAATAGAGTCATATCACAAGGCAGGAAGGCACAATTATGTTAAAGGCGGTGGGGTCTGGAACATGATGGCAAATCTTATCTGTCTAATCTATAATTATATGCAATGGCTGGAAAACATATTTCCCCTGCTTAAAATATGTTTAGCATATTTTGTTGTGATGAAAATGAATTTAAAATATTCTAAATATCTGCAAAAGGCAACTACCACTACGTGGTAATGGTATCCTAGATATTTATGTGAAGATGTGAAATACAGCTGAAAATAAAATGTCTTGTATGTTAGTAGTCCAGTTAGTATTCTTTAAATTGTAACATGTTTGGCAAAATGTCCTTGTGGGCAAGAATTGTTCACTTTTCACGTTTCATAACTGCTGTAGTTGGATATTGTGAACATTTTGTGAACAAATATTGTCCTCTTAATATTGCTCCTATTCTACCTTTCTTGGTAACAAATCTAATATATAATCAGGTATATAGGAATAATCATTCTTCCATATATTACACTGTTATTTTACTGAATGCTCGAGCACATTGAGGAATGGGTGATTCACTCGTGGCGGACATTAAAGTCCTTACCTGGGGCCTCAAAGAAAAATAAGGAAAAATAAATCATTGCAGAAATATAAATCATTCGGTTTTCAGTGTACTTTCTCTTGTCAAATTTTCCTATGGAAGTCAGGTACATTTAGCTGTTTGCCGTGTTACCCAAAGGGAGATTTTAGACTGATCAACCCCACTTCCCTCGCCAATATACAGCCCTTATCACAAATTACCAACTAAAAACGTATCAACACACTATCTTACCTTTTGCACACACATCAACACCCAATACCAAAACCCAGAAGACATGGCAGCCATCTGACCTATGTCCACACCCAGCCCCGATTGGACAACGGAAAACCAGATAAAAGCGCACCATCTATATTTTCACATATAGTGGCTCGAGGCTGATGAATTACTTCTTCTTTGACACCTCAGGATCTGAACTTAGATGAAATCCATTAGTGAAACCAGAGAAACATGCGAGACACAAAAGTGAGACCTTGGGAAAGTGCAATAGATACGATGTCTAGAGAAAGTGCGGGGCGGCGGGTGGACGGTCTACCTGTTAGAATTACTGTAAGCAGATTTACGGCAAATGGGACAGATGAGAACTTCAATCAACCTGATTTGGCTTATGGTCTGCAGAGTGCCAACTATCCTGTTTGCCACCTCCACAATGCTGTTTTTCTGTTTGTCACACTAAGAAATGCAAACCAGAATAGGGCACTTTTTTGAATATTTTACACAAACAGTTTTCAAATAAACATATCTTGAAACATTTCAGCAAACCAAAATGTGCAAGAAGTCAAGGAGAAAGAATACTAGTAAAAGGGTTTGATTGTCTATTCCACGTTTTAAACTACAAATGGCAGCTGTAACATATTTTGATACATGATTTCAACCCTCTCTGGGTTGAAATCAACAGGGACAGTCTAACGTCATAGGTTTAAGTTTGATTATTATATACAGCAGGCAGCAAGCAAGTTTAGCAAAATGCTTAAAGGCTACTTTGAATGTTGTGTTGTGTTATGTTATATTTTGAAGATAAATTGTGCCCCTGTGGCGAGTAGGGCCATGCCTCGTAAGTGTATGGCTTTCAAAATGCTTTCTGATTTGCTTTAAAGAAAAATGTAAAGCTAGTTGTACGCAATGAAGTCATCTATATATCTGCTGTATCGTTTTTAGTATTATTTTGATTACTTTATTTTTAAGAGCATAAATCCATTGCTATGAATTGCATCACATGAAAATGTACTTCCAAAACCCAGAGAAAACAAGGGAGAGTGTTGCATTACTGGGTGATGTCATCAGATGAGTTGGCAAGGAGGGAAGCTATTAAGAGAGAAGGGATGAACACAGCTTGTGTTACGGAGACGTGTCATCAGCAGATAGGTTGCGAGGATTCACAGCGCAGGTTTTGTCTCTCGCTCTCTCTCTAGGGTTGTCTAAGTACCTTTGTACCTTAGTAGCCGATAAAGGTCCATTCTGTCCTAATAAACCAGGCTGATCACACACCAGGTCAACCTCTTAAATATACAGCAGGGAAGCGCACAAGATTATACCATATGCGCCAACATTTCACCCAAAGCATTCATGCATATGATATAATATTATAAATAACTTCTGCATTTATTTTCCTCAGGGATTCCTCTGCTTGAAAATCGTATTTGAATACGTGATCCCTTTAATTGTCAGTGGGCAGATAGGCTGAATGTATAATGCTGTTGATTCTCTTTTCTGGGTAAGAAGATAGTATGAGTCAACCAGTGGAAAATAACTGGCATAAAAAAAAGCTTTGATTTTTGTTGGTTTGAAAAACAAAACAAATCACTTATTGGTATGTGTATGAGAAGCACTTTAGTTTGCATGGAAATAAAACAGTATTCTTGCTTCAGACTTTTAGAGAAAATGACCCTGAAATAAAATGTCCTATTTTAAAATACAGTATTATTGATTTATGAGTGGAAGGAAACTACTAAGTGGTTTTATTCAAGTGGGACGGCTCTACAGTCTAGATTATTTAGTTAATATTTGGATCATCATTCTATCATTCTAATTTCTGAATTAGGCCTCTGTGAATGCTCACATTGGAGTATGGCCTATAATAGTTATATCATAGCCTTTGGTATGATATGCATTGGTAAACGGGTACAGTTGGCACCAGGAAGTTTGACGTTATGATGTCAGAGCACAGGTTCAGTTGCGCTAGGACTGTAAAACAAAGCGGGCTAAAAACTCATCCATTCCCTCAGCCATCTGAACAATCTGCAGGGACAGCGTGGACCATGTGAACCATCTTTCCATCCTTTTTAATGCACCTTATAGGAACTATCACATATACTATGCAATTTACCGATAATATACGATGGGACTTTATCTTAGCCTTGTTGTGCCTTGTTTTAAGTGATAAATGTCAAATGATTGTGGAAATGAGAGTTGACTGGGTATCTTGACTGGTGATTGTTAAAGTGTCTGTTTTACTGTAGAACAAATTGCCTCATTGAAGACATCAAGTTTTCACATCGAATTTAATCTGTGTTGTGTTGAAAGCTATTAATAGCATCGCCACTCACGATGAACTGTCAAATGCTCAGCGGTCAGCTGATGGATGTAATTGATAACATGTTCAAAGCTAGAGGCCATTTCTAATTTAGAAAGTTGAGTGATAGCATGCTGACAGCTTTTCATTCTTTGGTCATGTATTTGGCAGCTGTATCAACATTGATTTAGAGCTGACACATGACGTTCATTACCGCGTAATGATACCTACGTAAGATTGATACTTCGGCTATTGTTTTGCCATGCGCCATGTGGCAACGCATGTCCCCATTTACAGAATTGCACATGCATACCTATGCACGTGTCAGTGCCTCTATCTGTGCCAGAGTCGCATACGTGCGTTTGTTTACTGTAACAGGTATCACTCCTTGTCTGAAAAGGAGAAAATAGCATGAAGGCTGAATGGCAGAGAAGAGCTAACCAAATTACCTGCTTTAACACTGTTGTCCTGACAATGGTGCCCAATCATGATAAGTGCCTCATATTGATTCAGCAGCCTGTTTCGCCCCCTGCCTTTGTTTCCCCCATTAGGTCAATAGAGAAGGTGAACCTATTATCAGCATGCTTCATCTTGATAACTACAATCTTTTTTTTCTTTTTTCTTTTTTGGTTGTTGATACAGGTGGCTCTTAAATTATAGCATACACGAGTGTGTGTGCGTGTGTGTGTGCGCGTGTGTGCGCGCGCGCGTGTGCGTGTGACAGCGAAGGAAAGGAGAGAGTAGGAAAAAGACATCCCTGTACTTTCTAAGTTTGACATTTTCATGCTAGCAGAGATTTATGAGTTGTCTTCAGCGGTCTTTGATATTTAATATTTAAATCTCTAACTGCTCTAAAAGAAACTAAATACTCTGCGAGTGAGTAATTTGGAATGAGAACTGTTAGTAAGAATTTGAATTATAATCTCATCTCAAGAGCCTGTAGACAATCCTCAATATGTCAGTCCATGAAAAAATGTCCGGATTTTGAGCTTCTAGCAAAGCACTGTGGCCCACTTTTTTTCCATTCCTCTAGAAATGTTGAGCGGAGGGGTTTTCATGTACTATTTTCCAGACTGAAAAGCATGTAAAAAATATACCATCATGTGTGTGGGTGCATTTTAAAAACCCAGTTAATAAAATGTCTAAAATGCCGGAGTATAGACATCATAACAACTTAAATGGCACGTCGATAAATACTGTTTCCCTAGTGGGCCAAAAACAAGTCCGTCTACCGCAGAGAAGTGTGTACTGTGCAGACAACAACCGACGTTCCACAAAGTGGAAATGGAGATCGACTTTCACAGGAACCCACCCGACCGTCAGCCCCCTTTAAAATCAAGCAGCGCCACTGCGAACATAGTTGGGTCGTTCCGTTTCCTAGCGACCGCCGTCTCCAACGGCTACAATGTGACATCTCCAGCTTCCATAAAAAAAAAAGCCTTACACATCATTTTTATTCCTGTTCAACTGATCACAGCCACATCTAGAGATTCACAATTAAAGAGGGCTGAACAGTTTCACTTGATTCTGCGACGGTCTCTCTGTAGTTTACCAGTGCGAGATTTAGGTAGTTATTTCCTCAAGAAGGGTCTGTCCGCAGCGCTGATGCCCCGAGGGGCAGTGGTCTGCAACCAATGAGATGATCAGATGGCAGTCTGAAGAAGGAAGAAGTCATTCCGTGAGATTTGGTCTGAGACGATGATTCTGTGGGATTACATTGTTAGGATCTGACCGCTTCTTCTAATTTTCCGTCGGCAGCGGAATGGATGAGGAAGAATGGCAGAATTTATCTGAATGTTTTACGTTCGAAATGCATTATCAGACATTGGTTGACAAAGACAGAATGAAAATCTATGCTTCTTTTGAAGCGAGAAACGTATAGCAGAAGTTATTTATGCTGTGTATATGTTATGTTATGTTATGTATTCTATCTTTTTGTTGCTAGAATTCATGCCAAGGTTACTCTGGAAACAGGTAACATGTACTGTACATACATGTATACACAGCAGATGAACAAAAATGACAGAATGGTCTCAATAAAATAACTATTCCACATAGTTGTATATGTATACTTTATACTTTGTTACTTTGTTGATGCCATTGTCATTTTGTTATTATAATTGCTATAGTTGATTGATAATAATTGTTATAAAGTTATATTATTTATATAATTGATGTGAAAATGTAAATATAGCAATTACATGTTGGTGGTAACAACTACAAAATACGAGTCTCAAAGCACGAGTGTAAAATATGCTGGTGGGATACAGTAAAGTGTAACTCCACCTCCCGTCTATAGATGCCAAAACAACCAAAATGGTCGACTATCTGGTCTGGGATGGTAAGTGGGTCTCCCAGCGTCTGCATCCAGATGCTGTTGATTTCCCTCTACATACAGTACGGCTCCATGGCGTCTGTGACTTGTGGCGCGGGTCAGTCCGTTGACCCCACACGCACACAGACTGACAGGCACTGACTTCAACTATAGGCGGAAACTATACCAAAAAATCATGTAGGGCGTCTTTAAAAACACCGCCGTGTCCTCCATCACAGTCTGCTGCGGCTCCGCTCCACTCTTACCTTTTACCAAGGTAAAAATGCCAGTGTGTGAGCCACACCACTGAGAGGGTCATCGCTTGCTTGCCAGGTGCTCTCCACTGTAGAGCCGCCCGTGGCCACAGCAAAAAGAGGGCAGGGAAGATTGCCTCTAGCGCTGCCCATCCAAGCAATCAACTGTTCAGGGAATTCTGGGAGGTGGTACTAGTCCATTACTTCTGGCACTGCCTGCCACGACAGCAGCTTCTTTCAAACAGCTGTCCGCCCACTTGGCTAACCCACCACACTGCTCTACATGTCTCAACTAACTCCATACAAACATATACTGATTGATCCGTCGATATTTGCGCTGTTACATAGCCAAGCCGCTTCTAGTTTTACAGACCCCTTATAGCCTCAGAAAAGATGATTTATTTTACTAAACTCAGTCTATCTGTCATTTTTGATTGACAGCCATAATAGTACACTAGTCTGTTGTACTAGTAGACAGTCAGTTTAATTCCCTCTGAAGTACTGCAGGTATTATGCTATATCTCAGTGCTGCTTTTTAACAGTGCTCACGCTGAATGGATATTTTTAAATGTGAACTTTGTATTTGTAATGTCTCTCTTCCACTATATGTGTAGTTCTGCATATCCTTGCGTGGCGTATGGCAGTTGGTATCTGTAACTACGTCACTGTCCCCGTGTCTGCACGTTTCACCAACTTGCAATAAATGGACAGTGATAAGTAATGAAAAAAGATTGTCAAATCTTATATCGGCTTTCATAGAAAGTTCAAGTAATACCGTTGTCACTTGTAAGATAGTGGTTCAACAGTTTGTCATTTTATTCTGCAAAATTTCAAACCCACACTCCTGCTGACAACTAAAAGAAAATGCTCTTGGGGCAGCAGGTTGATCTAGAAGTAGAGATGCAGACCAAAAACTGTCAAGATGCTGCTTGGATTTCTGACACCAACAGCTGCAGCCTGTAAGTGTATCACAGCAATGAGCTATTACATCTACACTACCTGCCATCACTGTGATGTTCCCTTGAGCAAGGCACTGACTCTTAAACTGCTCTAGCAGTGTTGCACTGCAACGAATCCTGTCCTCTGACCTTTCTGATTAAATGCATCTGCCCAAAGGGCTATTTGTGTGTGTATCTATTAGGAAAATCCAAAAAGACAAATCCCTACTACCAAATGTAAATTGGCCAATGTTCATTTTCATCTACCATTTCTATCTGAAAAATATAATTTGGCATTTAGCCATAAAGATTTGTCACTTTTGGGGGCAGATTAATTTGCAATTTAATTTGCAAAGAGTGGTAATTAATTTATATGTTACAGCTTTTACCTGAGGCATAGAAGATTTATAAATTTAGAAATTAATCCATTTTGGCGTGTTTTGACATTGATGGCTTTCAGCTAATTGTAAATAGTTAGATGATGTAATCCTATAACTGTTGGAAGCGAAGAAAAACTGATAATGAGAATCTTTGGTGGAAGTGAGTTATATCGTGAGGTGGTGCACATAATGCACATAATAAATGATTCATTTTTATTGCTAATCCCACAGCATGTTTTACCAGTCAAAATAGCAATTGCAAGAAGGACTTGTATTTTCTTTACAAATATACAAACATTTGAATCACTTTGCAGTGGCATGAATATAACATGGGAACTGACACAAGGCATGATTTATATTCATAAATGTGCTGTATAAGTGCAATATATTCTTCTAATATAACAAAGTATATTAATTGGAACTCGCAAGTCATAAACAGCTTTGTATTGTGTATAAAATCCCATTGAAAGGAGCACATAAGAGTTGAGATCTGGATTTGCTGTCACTTTTCTTATTTCTAATTCAAGTTCAAGTGTTTTATTGTCAAGTGATCATTATAACACATTATAACATTATAACACATTATAACACAGGGTCATACTGAGCAGTGAAATTCTTAGGACATGGCAAGCATCAACTACGTAGTGGTATAGTCCAAAAAGTATATATAAAAATATATACAAAATAGCAAAATAAGTAAGATAAGATAGTCTGTGTGCTAAATGTAGGTAGTCACATATAAGACGTAATATCAGTGCAGGTAATAACAGTAGTAACAGAAGTAATATCAGTGCAGGTAATAACAGTAGTAACAGAAGTAATTAACAGAAGTAATATCAGTGCAGGTAATAACAGTAGTAACAGAAGTAATATCAGTGCAGGTAATAACAGTAGTAACAGAAGTAATATCAGTGCAGGTAATAACAGTAGTAACAGAAGTAATATCAGTGCAGGTAATAACAGTAGTAACAGAAGTAATATCAGTGCAGGTAATAACAGTAGTAACAGAAGTAATATCAGTGCAGGTAATAACAGTAGTAACAGAAGTAATATCAGTGCAGGTAATAACAGTAGTAACAGAAGTAATATCAGTGCAGGTAATAACAGTAGTAACAGAAGTAAT
>OMKK01077247.1:0-21335 GCA_900302305.1 Polymixia japonica
TATTTAGTAGACCCTATAATTTACCCTGACTTCTACCAAACCAACCATTCCTTTCCCTGCTTCTAGTTCATCTCTCTTTTACTTTCTATTCCTAAGACTGTCCTGGTTTTGCCCCAATGCTCTTATACTCTCTCTCTCTCACACACACACACACACACACACACACACACACACGCCTTTGCTGTTTGTTTATCTTGTTTAAGCTGTGTTGTTGTACTTTGCTGCTCTGTTCAGCTTTATTAATAAAGTTGACTTGATGTCCCGTCCCTGGAAAGAAAATATCAACTGAATACTTTTAGGCTCTACCTTTTGGTTATTACCACCTTATTGTGTGCTGAACAATCCAGGTTTTGAGAGTGTTTATATACAGTATAGCCTAATACACAGTATATGTGTGTCCACTAAACCCTGCTACTCTGCCAGTATTAGTGCACTGCTCTATCCACTGAGAAACACAGGAAATGGAAGCTCTATCCCTGGCAGTGTTCAGTGTAATTCCTATAAAACAAAAAACACTGGTATGCTAGTCATGCACATTGAGAGCAAGTGTTTAAGTAATTGAGGCAACAGGGCACTTAACATACATATGTTACTAAGGTTTGCTACTTGAGGGTGTAATTGATTTATTCAGGATTTAATTACACTTAACAGGCAATTAAGGATAATCGATAGATTACCAAGGGGAACATTAAAATAGGTGAATAAGGACCTCTCTGTGGTTACCAGTTGTGATAGTTTTATTGTCTGTTGCTTCTGTTTTGTGTGTTGTTCTGTGTTACGTTTTTTGGTTATTCAGTTGTATGTATTTGGTTTTACACGGGTGTAATAACACAATTTGTGTACAAACTATATGCATTTATACAAAGTAATTGTGATACAAGTCCCTATACAAATAAGTATTGAAGTACATTGTGTTGTTACACACTTGTTTTTCATTAAGCACACTACTGTTGTGTACTCGCTATACTGTTCCATAGGTTAATACACCGCAACAAGGCTATTATAAAGTATAACAACATCTTTATATATGTTTGGAAACGGACAAATGAAACCTGTATTTTGAGTTATGTGGAGTTATAACATTTTTAAAAAGTTTATTTTCTGTATGCAATCCCCCTTTTAAGACTCATACATACTCTGAGAGAGAGGTGGAGCGCACAACTCCTTTACAAAAAGCAGAATCCTGGTGCCCGGTAGGGAAAATACGAGTAACAAGGAAATAGTACCGGCACTCAAGGTGGTAATTTCTGCCCAATTTCTGCCCAAATAAATGGCATTTTGAAAAACAGCCTACCACCTTGAGTGCCGGTACTATTTCCTTGTTACTCATACATACTCTGCACATATAAAAATCATCAACTCAAAAACGTTGGATTGGGTCTTTAAAGGCTGGTGTATAAGTGATTGTCAAAGTAAAGAAGCATTTAGCACGAGATGGTGAATCTTTCAACCTTGAAACCTTTTTAATGTTAGACATGATAAACCATGTTACACTTGTAAGTTACTTACAGCCGCCCACCACCATGCATGAGGAATGCTGGTGAAGTTGGTTTGTGGCATGTCATGCTCGACGGTGTAAACCATGGCAGAGAAGCTGAAGATGCCCATGGCAATGAAGAGGAAGAGACAGCCCACTTGCTGGTAACACTGACGCAGAGTGAAGCCAAACGCCCGCAGACCTGTGGAGTGGCGAGCCAGCTTCAAGATACGAAAGATACGCATCAGTCTCATGATTCGCAGCACTTGCCCTAATTTCCCAACCTGCCCCACTGCCTGCATGTCGGCCTCGTGCTTCATGTAATTTTCCTGGTTATCGAAGAACTCCAGGACCAGCTGTACGTACTGAGGCAGGATAGCAATCAGGTCTACCGTGTTGAGCATGCTCTTGCAAAAGGATTTGAGGTCGGGCGTGGACGCCAGCCGTAACAGATACTCCATGGTAAAGAAGGCGATGCACATGGACTCCACGTATTCACAGTAGGTTTTCCCACTGAGATGACCTGCTGCGGTTTTATACTGCATCTCCGCCACTGTGTTGAGAGTCATGGCCACCAGGGAGACCAGGACAAAAAGACTGGAGGCCAATGCCATCAGCTTGGCCAGGATAGAGGAGAAGGGCTTCTCCATCAGGTTCCAAATGACCCGGCGCCTCTGTCCCATGAACATGTCTTGGAAGAGCTCCTCGTTCTCCTCGATCTCCACCTCGGCCTCCAGCTCTCTCTGGATCTTTAGCTGCTCATTCAGTTCGTCCTGCCTCTCTTCAAAGGAGATGCGGCAGCAGCGGTGGGTGTTCTTGATCCTCACCCCCCAGTAGTTGATCTCCTCCAGGAAGTTGCGGGGGCACAACTCGTCCTTGATCCATAGCACACCGGTCCTGTAGAAGTTGAAGATGCTGTGGAAGACATCCGGGTCCCTGTCAAAGAAGTATTCATTGTTGGTCACAGTGTAGTCATCACACAGGTCCAGCTTCATATTGTGGTCTGTGTAAGTGGCCAGCCGCCCAATTCTGGTCTTGGGGTACTTGGCAGCTGTCCTGTAGGCTATCTGGTAGTGCTTACCCCCTACATTTATGTTGATCATGTAGTCTTTCTTGGACGGTGAACTTTGTCTGGAAGGGCTGTGTACAGTCTCATCATCATCTTCATCATGATAATCTGCGTAAATGTCATAGATATCCCTGCTCAAGTCCTGCATTGAGTTCCATGTCTTGACATAGTTGTCCTTGATCAATGGAAGGATGCTGTCTTTTGAGGCTCTTCGGTCAGCATCTAATGTGTTGACTTTGTAGTTGGGGAAGAGGCTCTGCCTCCTTTTCCACAAGTTGACCATCTTGCTGGTGCTTCCCATATCGGTGCCCCGGGCTACACAGCAGACAGAACACTCAGATCTGCCAGCATTACTATCGTCTAATACCCCCCTTGCTTAAGCACGGAGGACATGAGCAGGATGCCTCATGGCCCCATTAATGTTGCTGACTGAGAGGATCCGTGTGCTTATAGGACATGCAAATACCATTATCCCCTGCCAGGCTCCCTGGCTGATGACGCTGGCTGTGTGGCACATCTCAAAGAATGCCCCTCATGAATTTGCCTCCTTTAAAGTAAATCTGTAAAATTGTGTATGATGTCAGTGATACATTATTATTATTATTTTGTTGATTTTGATGAGAGCATGTGATTGTTGTTTTGGGGTTTTTAGTGACAGAATTAAAACAACAATCAATATTGTTGTCCTCACATGCGTCTATAAATACGTTGCCCTTAGTCATTAATCTATTTGTAATCCCCACAGATTACTCCAAGGAAGTCATATTGGAAGGTTATGACTAGAAAATACTACTGCATATATTTTATATTTGTATGTCCTTTGAGCAGAACCGGAATACCATGTGGATATTTCTGAAATGTTTTTGAAATATTTTTGAAATACTGTCAAAATATTGTGTGGCCTTGATTTCAGTGAAATGCAATTTTGAAAAGGTACAACTATAAATTGTTTATATTGCTCCAAGACCACCATGCTAAAGGACAACAAAGAGGGAATGCATATATAAAAGAGGATAAAGGCTTTAAGTATTAGCCTACTTCCTGGTTGGGCAGAGGGGCGGGGAGAGGCAGGTGTTGCAGACTCTTGCAGACGTGTGTCAGTCAAGGCCACAGACAGTCTTTATATTTTGTTTGTCCAAACTACACAGATATATAATCTGCACGCTATGACATGTAGGGTACACACTGAGCATGACTGACTTGATTTACAACTAGTAGTGATTAAAAAAGGGTGGGATTTCCATTCAAAACAACTCAGCCATCTGATACAACTTTGCTTGGGATTGAAATCTTCTTATAGGATATCAGATTATTGACATGCTGATTAAAAGTGCTGTTTGACCAGGCGTGGCATTTGGCCAGGCTTCTTGCTCATGACATTAACATGTTATTAACCTTTATTTACCACCATCTTGTGCCAACCACAGCTGTTTAGGTAAAACAATTAGTAAAAAAGTGCATGTCACATCGACACTAAATTGAAAGATGATGATCTAAACATTCTAAAAGGAATGTAATTATTACAAGGTTCAGTTTATATGAAAGGTTTCATTACAAAACACTGTATATCCATTTTGGAAATTGTCACAGGATGTTCTTTCCAAGTAATAATATGTCATCCAAAATCTTGGCTATTTTGTAAAGATCTTAAAATAACTGATAAATTCAATAGATTTGGCTTGTGAATTTTACATTTATTCAAGCAATCATTCTGTATGGTGTCACTTTCATAAAATTATTTATATAACCATTAGACTAATTAGCTAGTCTTGTTAAAACCACATGGAAAGAATAAAAATCATGTTATAATTGACTTAAAAGATAAAGGAGACTCCTGAGAAAAAAGGGAGTATAATCAGCTATGAGAGATGTTTTGAATGTCTATGACAGATAGTTTTTGACGATACTCCTAAAAAGCAGTATCTCTTTGAGACTGACGGGTGTCTAAGTGGATATATATGATGCAAGTATGTCATTTACGTTAAGGTTGGAGCTTTTTATGATCCCCTTAATCTGATTTCATCCAATTAGGGGGCTAATGGGTAAAGTATCTCATGTGCTAAACAGACTGTCTGTGGAAGATGCAAGCCTTTACTTTTCAGTCCTTTCAACAGTAATTTTAAACTGCAAGATACAAAAAAGACCAAACCCCTTGGTTTGAGATATGTAACACATGCTCTGTTACTAAGAAAGAAGAGAATGGAGGCCATCTTGGTGGTTCACTGAGCCAAGATGCAGATCATGTACTCTCAAAATTGTGGGTTTGTTGTCTGTCAAACCCTCCCCATCTGTTTTTGATATCTGTCCACTGCATATTATCAAATAAAGTAAAAAAGTAAAAGTAAAAATACCTTAAAAAAAGAGCTAATAATAGAATGGATGTCTGGATGGATGCTTTAGGCTTGGGATTCATGTCATCTGCTCCCAAGGTCCCTGGTTTCCTGTCAGTGACCATTATTTGCAAGATTTACAGGGCAAATTTAGTAAAGTCCCTTCAAAGCTGCTTAGTAAACTAAGAATGTAGGTTATTGTCATCCACAAATTATGTGGACACAATCTGAGTCACAAGGAATACAGAACATCTGGCATTAATCCCTCCTGCTGCATACATATTCTAGTATTTACAATTGGAAAACAATGTCCCTCACACGGGATTCATGCACTCTTTCTGACCTTTGCCGATGTGCTTATAGGCATACAGTACAAAGCATAACATTAATCAAAATAATTTAAGCAGTCCTTACAACCATTTCTGATTTCCTTCTTCATAGTGCAGTGTTTCCCTGGTTTCTCTATAATGTCTATAATTCCACATTTCTAAAATTGAATTACTTTCTGAATGATCAAGAATAATATAATATAAAAATATGGCAGTCATTTAAACTGGGTATTTCCACATCTGCTGAGCACAAAATCTGACTGGAAACCCATGACTCAAATATATGTTTATAAAGGCAAGTTATAACAGCAAGCATCATTGTACTGAGTAGGTGCAGGTTCAGTATAGGCCTTGAGAGTCCAGTTATCCATTTGTCTGCTCTATTACTTTTTAAATTTGAAGGACCAGGAAATTAAGGCACAGCCATCTCCAAAGATCACACTAATAAAAAAAACAACAGTTTATTTTAAAACTGATGGTCGAGAACAGACACTATAGAGTTTGGAGCAAATTTTATTATTGCGCGGCAACAACAGACTGGCTTCTCAGCATCATGGAACCAGCCATCTAACTAGTTACGCAGCCCCATGCGGTCAGCGTCAAAACTTATTAGAGGGACAAGGGCATTTAGCCAGCAAGACAGTTTCCTGGTGCAATTTGTTGTTGTAAATATCTTCGTTCAATCCATGCCACATCGTTGTTAGAGCCATGTGGTTCTCAGGAATTTGTTGTATTCCTGCACCTGTGGAACCATGTTATATAGTGTTATATAGTGGTAAGCTCCCACAGGTCCCACAGGAATGAGCTACCACAGGTCACATGACCTGTGGGAGCTCATTGTCCACAGAAACTCCAGGAATCTTCTTCAGTACATTGATGGTGACTGCACTCATCTTAACACACAGGGCCAGCAGTGCCTGCGGAGTCAGCTGTTTGGTGTCACTGTTGTTCAAAAGGTGCAGTTTCAACATCAGCAAGATGAGGAAATCATCCATCAATTCTTTGCTAATGGTGAAGTTAGCAGGGAGAGGACAGATTGTCGCCATCCTCTTAGTGATGAATTTCTCCTCGTCCTTGGCTCATCTGGGACCAGCTGGAGTATGTTGACAGCTACCAGATGTAGCATTGGAGGATGCTTGAGGAGATGACCATGGCTCTCTCCAACACAGGTCTGGTATATCCATCCATTAGAATAAGAGAGAATTAGTATAGCCCTATTTGGCTTTAGTGTTTTTTTGTTTTGTTTTTTCTGTGTGCTCCTCTGGTTTGGTTCAGTAAAGAATCTTCCTGTTGTCAACAGGTTTTCTGTCTCATCTCTGCACTTGGGTCCTCATGTACTGTTTTGTCAATTATAGCAGGTGGAGTTACTTGTAACTCATAGAGGTTTGCTGTTGAGGTTAGAGTCTATGACTCTAAATTTAAATAAATCTGTTTATTTATCAGGGTTTAATCTAGCACAGATTAAAGATTAGACAATAATAACTTTAATCGCCAATTAATACAATTAATGTGATGGACAGGAAAATGTATTGATTACAAAAATTACAATTTGAAGAGTTCAAAAAACATACTGAAACACATGGATGGATCAAGGACAACAAGACCTCATATGTGGTTTATAAAGACTCAATAGGTATTATGGACAGCAGACGATAGATATCTGTGTATACGGTCAACATTCTATATCTGTGTGTGTTTGATCAGTGTGGCAGACCGTGTGGTCAGACATCCACAACAGAGAGAGAAGTGTGGAGAGAGAGCAATAGTACGATGGTCCCTGGAGTAGTAGGGCTGAAGTATCTTGTCCAAGGATATCACAGTGAACCCAGATTGAGTGGGCAGTCTTTAATGTTCCCTTTAGATCTGCTTGTTCAAGTCATTTGGAACCAGTCACAATGTGTCATGCTCATTTATCACAAACAGTTTCTGTTTCTGTTTCTGTAGGTTCCTCAGTTGGTTTCATAACACCAAACTTTGCCAACCTGTCTTGTCTCTTGTTGTGAAAGCCTTTTTCCCAGTTTCTTGCATGGCTGTAGCCCCAGGATAGGCTACCTATCCTACTGTGCTATTATATGTAAAACAGTGCATGAACAGATATTTACCTGCATTTCAGTGCACAGGTACCCGTTAAGGGAATGGCTCAACAATTCAAGTTAGGCTTTCTACTCAATCTTAGGAAATCCCTCTATGGTCGACTGTTTGCCTGGATTCCCTTGATCAGTTTCAATGAGATAGTTGTGCCCTTTACATCCAGATGTGTAATCAATTTATCCTTATGGTCACAATCAGTTGTATGTTGACACAAAAGCAGATAATGCAATTAGATGAAATGAAAATGCTTGTGAATTAGAGACAAAATGCATGAAAATGTCTCATCAATTATTATCATTTTCTAATATTATCATTTATTATTCAAACTATAGAATTTTAATTTATCGAGCAAGTTCAAAACCCAGAAGAGAAGTAACAAAATAGTAGGCCTAAATGTTAAGTTTGGAAGAGATGACAATAAAACTTGATTGATTCTGAGCCCCCAAAATATGGCGTTGGTGGAAACTATTTCAGATCGCAGAATTTCCTATAAAAAGTTAGAAATGTTATTGAGATTGTTATAAGGCTAAACTTATTACATTGCTCGAAGCGCTGGTTCATTTGTAGATTATAGAGATATTACCATCAGAAATGAAGGTGTTTAATTAATAGTAGTATAATTATTGCTATTATTTCTAATTGGTATATTTTAAGTTCTGAATGTGCTGTTGAAATGTTAATTTATTTTTTATTAAACGTGTGGAAATAACGTTAACTGTAAAGAAAAGTAATTTCCCCTTGGGATTAATAAAGTAATTCTGATTCTGATTCTGAAATGTAATGCGTAATGTGCACTACAGCCGCTAGGAGGCAGCATTACCCAGTTGGTTATTTATGAACGTTCACACGAAGAAAAGATATTGAAAATGGCTTCCCCTGCTGGATGTGAACACTACGTGCGCAGCTGCTTGTTGAAAGTGAGAAAATGTTATAGTTTTGTTGGATATATTCGCCTTGTGGTCACGATTATGCCATAATTTACGTTCAATGTTCCACATGATATCCTTCGCTGGCTAGTTAATAGCGTAGCTAACCCACGCCAGCAGCCGCACACACTGCCAGTGTAAAGTATTAGCAAGCGAGTTAGCTAACTTAACGTTAGCTAGCATGAGATTGTTGCATGTTAACCGACAAATATCTGCATTGCTGGCCATTGCTAATCGTAATAACCTGGTCGCCCAGCATAGGGAAATAGCAAAGGCTGTCAAGTTATTTGAAAATGAGTTATTGATCTATTAGTTAACTGCTAGCCTTTCAGTCAATCTGTCAGTTTCTGTTCAACAACGTTGTCAACTTGGCCACATCATTGGTTTGTCTTATGCAACAGGCAAGACACAACGTTAACGACCTAGTTGGCTACAAACGTATAATTTTGTAGTTACCAAAAACAGTTTATAGTGTGAAAGTATCAACAGTCACATCGTGGGACTATTTTTCATATACACACTATTTAACCCCTCATGTAATGTTATCAGGCACCTTGCTGTGGCAAACTGTACGTCTGTCGGCTGTGTCATGATGCAGAGGAGAACCATCAGATGGATCGCTTCAAGGTCAGAGAGGTGCAGTGCTCTGACTGTCAGACAATGCAACAGGTAAAAATGTTGGAGAATAACTGGGCCACGGTCATTATTTGTTTCATTACAACTCTAAGAAATTGTCAGTTAAGTTTTTTGTAATACCTTGATTACCTTGAATTATATAAAATGTATTTACCTACCTACCTTCCTTCCTTCCTTCCTTCCTTGTAGGCACAGCAGAGTTGTCAGCAGTGCCATGTGCTGTTTGGGGAGTATTACTGTGATATATGCCACTTGTTTGACAAGGATAAGAAGCAGTACCACTGTCAGCCCTGTGGAATATGCAGGTGAGCAACAGTACTAATTATGATTTGATTGCTGATTCCTTGATTGCTGTTTTTTTTAAACTTTTTATTGGTATTTTATTGCAGTGGAGTGCACTTTACGCATTTTTATCGTATTGGACTTTTAAGCATTTTACTTGTTTTGGTGTTTCGTTTGCGGCTATTGACTGTTGCTTTGACAGCTGCTTGCTAGCTTAGTTGGCTTGTTTTTAGCCTATTGGCTAAGATAGCAACCATGGCTCACTATCTGACTGTGTAAACTGCAAACGGCACAGTCAAGAGATCTATGAGCTCCAGGAGAAAATCTCCATTCTACACCAGGTCCAAGAGGGAGAGGGGCACATCGATTCGCTAGTGACATTTGGCCCAGTACCGGCTGACGGTAGTGGGGACCTGGATGACACTGTCATGGTTCAGACTGGCTCCCTGGCTTCATCTGGGTGCCAGGCCTAAGGTCTCTCCAAGCTCCACCTTACCACCACCAGAGCCTCAGATGGGAGTAAAACCAAAGCTCCTTCTATGTTCCACGCCGTCCCAGAGCCAGCCTTGGACTACGGTCGGCAAGGATGACCTCCGCCCGTCCCATCTCCCTCCACCTTGTCATATTCAGCTGGCAAACAGATTGCCCAGCCACCGTGCAGCAGGGGTCAGGAGGCTCCTCAAAGAACCTTGGAGCGCGTGATATCAAGAGGGGCTTGAGTACGGAGAGTCCTCGGGCACCCCCTTCTTCATCCTGTCTCATCGTTGGCTCAATGCTTTGGAGAAACTCACAAATGATGTCTGCATGTCTGCTTCTATCATGACATTACTTTTTCTCTTTACACTGGTGTATGGTAGTGCTTGACATAAGTGACAGTGAAATGACACTGGGTTTTCACACATACAGGATTGGCCCTAGGGAGAAGTATTTCCACTGTGAGAAGTGTAATCTCTGTTTAGGCAGTGATCTGCGGGGAAACCACAAGGTGATTGTTAATCCTTACTTGTGACCTACACAAATCATGTATCATTCTGTATGAGCAAATGATTAGCCTCATTGCTGTATTATTATTACTTAACTACAGTGATTTTATATTTTTTTCAGTGTGTTGAAAATGTTTCAAGACAGAACTGCCCAGTGTGTATGGAGGTAAGATGTCAAGCATGATGGAATGGGATGGCAAGGGATGGTTAAATTGGATGGATCCTAATTAGGACTGGGCAATATATTGAGTTTTCAAATATATTGCGATATATTTCTATGATAATATAAAAACGTGAATATTGAGATAATGTGTTTTTTAATATAATTTTACAATAGTGTTGCTCTTAATAATCCACACTAAACAGTCCTTTCTCTGCTTTGCTCCAGTTCCCTGCATGTCAAGACTCTACCAACTTCTAGCTCATATGTGGTGTGTTGTTCCAAAAAGACATTATGTGGAGTATAGTAATAACATATGTATTATATAACAAATATAACAAAATCGTCTTGAATCGAATATCGCCATTGGCTCCAAAAATATTGTGGTATCAATTTTCATACATATCGCCCAGCCCTAATCCTAATATGTGTTTTCATTTGGGTTTAATGTATATTGTTGTATAATGTTCTTTATCATTCAGGATATCCACACTTCCAGAATAGGAGCACATGTTCTTCCATGCGGCCATCTTCTACACAAGTATGACTCATTATTTCTATATACCATCTTCTACACAAGTATGACTCATTATTTCTATATACCATCTTCTACACAAGTATGACTCATTATTTCTATATACCATCTTCTACACAAGTATGACTCATTATTTCTATATACCATCTTCTACACAAGTATGACTCATTATTTCTATATACCATCTTCTACACAAGTATGACTCAGTCTCTATATACCATCTTCTACACAAGTATGACTCAGTCTCTATATACCATCTTCTACACAAGTATGACTCATTATTTCTATATACCATCTTCTACACAAGTATGACTCATTATTTCTATATACCATCTTCTACACAAGTATGACTCAGTCTCTATATACCATCTTCTACACAAGTATGACTCATTATTTCTATATACCATCTTCTACACAAGTATGACTCATTATTTCTATATACCATCTTCTACACAAGTATGACTCATTATTTCTATATACCATCTTCTACACAAGTATGACTCAGTCTCTATATACCATCTTCTACACAAGTATGACTCAGTCTCTATATACCATCTTCTACACAAGTATGACTCATTATTTTCTATATACCATCTACACAAGTACACACAGGTTTTTATGGTAAAACGATACTTCAATCAATATGTTTTTTCTCCCAATAGTAAGATTATTATGTAAAAGTACACAAGTCTAGGATGTTGAATTTTGTTTACTCTTCAGACTGCTCTAAAGAGAAATTGAAAATGAGCTGTAGAAAAGGAAGCAATCAAATATGTCATTAACTTAACCTGTTTTATTAGACAAATTAAAACATTAAAATTAAAGAAAAATACAACGATAAAATATTTGTAATAATTGTATTGTATAAACATCTAGCTTTGTGCAGTTCAGTAATACCATACCTTAGAAGATATTACATCACCCTGGCCTATGTGTTACACACTAGCAGTGCATGTTCAGATCACTAATCATAAGTCAAGAAGGTGTGTGACAAGGTACCAGTTAACATTTCTATATGGCTTCTTCAGGACATGCTTTGATGACATGGTCACAACTGGGTAAGTCTCATAAATCTTTTTCATAATGTCTATTTAGATGATTAAAAGTGAATACACCTTGTTAATAAGCTAACCTCCATTTTATTTTATATGAAAATGTTACATGCCTACAAAAGTACAAAAATGAAAGTAAATGATGGTACTTTTTAAAGGATAGAAGGTAACTTAAAAGGGCAAGGTTGAGTAAGGTGTGAATTCGTCCCCCTGGTGTTTACAAGGCGAAATGCAACCAAAATACAAAAACATTCAACAACATTGAAACGGTGAATCTGCTGCGCATGCAATAGCATTTCAAGCGCTCAGTATAGTAAAACATGGCCTTGATATATATTTTTTTTCTTCTCTCTATGGCTGCTCCAGGACTCTGTACTATACAGATGAAGTCCCTGTTCTAAAGTGATGTTTCTTCTTTCTTTCTTAGTGCATATCGTTGCCCTCTATGTATGCACTCTGCCTGGGATATGGACGAGCACTGGGATCAGATAGACAAAGAGATTGCCCAGTCACCGATGCCCACTGAATACCAAGATGCTACTGTAAAGGTCAGATCCGAACTTCAGTTCTTAGATATACATTTTTAAGGTTTCAACCTTGGTTAACACACAAGTCATATGTAGCCAATTTCTGCCTATATACTTGATGAGGTCATTGTGTGTTTAAAAGGGATAACAGATATTTAAGACACCATGGGCCCAATCGACTATTATGTTCTAATTTTCAGAGGTGATGGCGGTGGCCAATTTTGCACGTTATCTACTCAGACTGACCAGGCAAATTAGCACAGGAGCAGTTTGTTTATTGAACATGACCAATGCAATATAAGCCTCTGTTTTAAATTTGATTGAGCAATTTATCTTTAATTTTATTAGTTGCATTGAGACTCCTTGTGTGTTTACTGTCATTTACTTAAGACAGATACATGCACATTCCAGGTAAATGACTGCTAAACCAAATATATCTGCGCTCCATCACACCAGACACCCTACAACCCCACACCTCTGGTGCTTATTGTTTTATATATAAGTATCTGTATCTAATATTATGTATATATATATATATATCTCAAAGTATATAAGTATCTGATCAAAAGTTCCAAAACTATATTGATTATGATTACTTACTGTTTTTTGTTTTTTATTAATAGTAACTATAATGCATTACTTATCTTTTTTTTTTTTTTTTTTACTTGCTTACTGTCATGTTTAATGTAATCATCAGTGACTAATGCCAAAACATTTATCCGTTGGATGAATTTTATCCCATTACATGCATTCCTCAGATGACAGATGACATCTGAATACATGGAATCCATTTCCTTTCTTTTTCTCCTGGTTATAGATTATATGTAACGATTGCCAGGCCCACTGCACGGTGCCTTTTCACGTACTGGGGATGAAGTGTAGCAGCTGTGGCTCCTACAACACGGCTCAGGACGGTGGACTCATCCAGCAGGCCCAGCAGCAGCAGCAGCAGCAGCAGCAGCCACCTGCAGAGCAGGAGTTGGAACCAGAAACAGAAACTGAGGCAGAAACAGACACTGAGCCAGAACAGCAACCTCAACCAGAGTGACCCATTCACCATTAATTCCACACCAAACCACACGGACCCGTGTGCTGCATTAAGATTTACATTTTAGGCATTTAGCTGATGTGCTTATTATTCAGAGCCGACGAGCGCACCAGTAGAATACGTTCAAATTCCTAAAAACCAACAGGAGGAAGTACACAGCGGCCAGACAGTAGATGCAACAAATTAAGATTCTCACACCAATCTCAGTGACTCATTCTACATAAGGACCCCACTCTCGCCTCTTTCAAAGGTGCTTCTTGACACGAGCACCTTTTAAGGGAAGGTTCAGGATTTTTAGAAGCCTATCCTGTTGATCACTATGGTCTCTCTTGGGACATTCCAAAAGTTTTTAAGTGTGTTTTTGTGTGTGAGAAATTAGCATTAGCCTCTTGTAAACCTTTGTTAGAGATTATAGTAAAAGTGAATGCAGATTGGACGTACTTGTCGCATGTATGTGCTTTCAAACAGTTCTGTTTATCATTGCTGTTATATCGCAGCTAATGGAAGTAACGGAACGGATCGCATGTGATCTTAAGAGAAATGCTTTCAATCCCCATTCACTTACACTGACATTGCAAACAGGAGGCTGCGGTCATTTTCTTACTAACAAAACGTGTGAAACCTTTTGTGAATGCTGTGAAAGAAGCTTTGATCAGAAGCGTTCCAGGTGATCTCCCTCTCTCGTTTGTTCCTTGTCAAAGCCTGTAACAAAAACTGGACATCTGAGAAGCTATTGATAGAGAGTCTGGATATTCATCTCACTGTCTCTCACAGGGTTTTTGTCTGATGTTTTTATTTGCAGTCATGTTTCTGACCATCAATTCTGTTTTTGGCTTCTTCATTTCTGTGATTTTACTGTATTAGAAGCTCTTTACAAGAGTTACATACGGCCTTGGGAGTGTCGCCAACTCCTGTCATTTCTTAGAAGGCAGTTTGAGTCAAACCTTTCTCCACACAATACACAAACATCGATACTTTTTGTAACAGACAAACAGATATCTGCATATGAACGGCCAATGTGTTCCGCCTGTTTTGCTCTCCACACGGACTGTTTACCTGCATGCAACCAAAGCCTGCTCAAACGTGATTGGTCAATACTGCTCGGACTACAAACGGAAGCCAGAACACTTCCTATAACCAAATCTTGTGCTGCTGCATTCATATGCAGAATCTCTTTATAGAGATTAGGTGAATTGGTGACTCTAATAAATTGCCCAAATGTGTGTGTGTGTGTGTGTGTCTGTGACACCCCTAGTGGGACTAGCAGCCCATTCCAGGGTGTCTCCCTGCCTTACACCCAGTGCTGGGATGAGCTCCACCTCCACATCTCACCAGGACTAAGTGGTTTATAAACTGGATGGATGAAACATTTAATTAGTATTTTGACATGTATTGAATACTGCCAGAGCAAGACCTGTTAAGTATATCCTTATACTGTCAAGTTCATCTCCATGCGTAACTCCTATTGAGCTGTTGTGACTAAAGAAGAGCTCTGAGTTGTAGTAGGACATAATAGACTATTGCCTTTTTGTATCATTGCATAGTTTTATGTTTTTGGTGACATTTCCTATGACAATAATTTAAGCTCCAAATAAAACAATGTGGTTGTGATGAACATTAATTGAACATCCATATAGATCACTGGGTTTCTGAGGGTATTTATTTAAAATAAAATACACATGTTGAAAACGCTCTCATTTTTCATTTCATTTTTCATTTCATTTTCAACTGCTCTACAGATACTTTTTTCAAGTCGTGGTTTTGTTGCTTCTGAAAGAACTCCATTAGTGCATCACCATCTATTGCAAATAAGCTTTGCTTACTAATCCAGAAGTTAGTTCTTGCTTAATTCCTAGTGTTTCAACTATGCAGAGATTCAGAACCAGCTTCTCCTCTGTATTAATTAGGCACTGGTGTAGCACCACAGCAAGAAAATGAACACTGCAAGAGTAAATGTGAATTCAAATGAATAGTATAGCAAAGCCCAACATCCTATACTGCTTCCTCAAACACAAACAAGTGCTGTCCAGATGTTACAAACTGAGGAACGTATCTTGTGCTGCAGCCAGCACTAGAACCATAACTTAACATAACAGAAAACTGAACTGAAACCTAAACTAAAATTACCCCCAAGCACCAATGAAACATTAAAATCAAAGAGGAAAAGCTTCCAAATTTGGCAATAAATCAACATATAAGTAGAAAACAAAGAAGATCTGTGACAGTTTGATTTCTGTCAGTTTACTAGATCCTAGCATCAGATGCTATCGCCTCTCGGTGGGCCTGGCTCAGAGGTTGTGACAGGGACAGTAACACAGATCGCACCAGCCGTGCCTCCTGCGGTTTCCATTGGGATTGGCTGGGGAGGGACTGTGGAGAATGGTGAAGGCGTTGATACAATGGTTTCTGGAAACAGAGGAGTGGCAGCACCCTGGGGGAATTCGTGGTCTGTGGTGGTAATTGGTTGTTGATTTGCTCCAGTGCCATCGCTACCTATAGTTGAATCAGACGCTGTCAACACTGGGTTTTGTGAGCCGACCATATCTGGCAAAGCATGTGCAATATCAGCATTAATGGAGTCTTGTGAAAAATCAGAATTTGGCATGTCCTGAGAAAGTTCTTTGCCAATGGACGCTTGTGCAGGATCACTATCTGGCATAAGTTGCACTGGATCAATATCAGTGGAGGTTTGAGGGTCCAACGTATCTGGCAAGGGTGAGATGTTTGTATCTTGTGAGGTTGGAGAAAGCCCAGATTCTGAAGAAGGGAGTGGGACTGCACTGTCGGGGGGGTCAGTCTCCTCCATGGCGTTGGGTATGTCTGTCTCAACAAGCCCTGGCTGCAGGCTTGTCTGTGATGACTCTGTATGAGTGGCGGCCTCCTCTGATGAACTGGATTCACTGGACTCGGATGACTCCCCACCTCCATTTAGACAGACCTGTATTTATATTAAGGGATACTCATTTAACATTAACAATACATTTTTTTACAAGTTCTCTTGGATTGCATAACATTAGTAACAAATTGATAGCAGGGTAGTAGAGCTACTTACAGGTTTGGACAATACTACACTCGCCACGAAGAAGACACAAAATGTGGTCCTTAGAATCTCCATTGTCTCTTGTTTTTTTGCTGAAAGAATTTAATAACTTTTACTTGAATTCTTCTGTCACACACATCACACCGACTGATGGAAATTTTTGAGCATTTGAACAAGGCGTTTACAGGTCCTTAAAACGTCTGCGAATGTCTTTGTGTTATCCAGTTTCAAGGCCTTAAAATATCTTAAATAGGATACAATGTGTAGATCTTAAATGTACTTTCAGAAGTCCAAAAAACAGATGGGTATGAGTGTTACCTTTCTAGAGAGATATCACCTGACAATGCTAAACTCAATTCTGAGTTAATGGCCCTGAATGTTTGCTATTAAAAAGTTATTTAAGTGCCTTAGATTTAACTTGCAGACACCCTGTCCAACATGACAAAATAATTGCTGACATGTAAGGAAAAGCAATTTTTGAAAAGGATTTTAACTCAATAGTTTTTTCAACCTTTTCTTGCAGAACCGTAACAGTGGTAAATAAAATATAACATTTTTGAGAATGTAACCTACAGTATATACCGTATATATTTTTTAAATATTGAGCATTGAACATGAGGTAATATTTTCCCCACAATGGATATGTCTGATTCTCAGCATCAGGCCTACCTTGAAAGCTTGTATCCTTGTATCCTTTCTTAGCATTAAGAGAGATAGTTTACAACTAAACTTTTTGTAAGACTTCGGAGACTCCCAGCAAAGCTCTTTTACTCACTCTCAAGAATCATCTCTTTATATGCCTGTTGAGATGTGTGGGCACAACAAAATGCCATAATTCATTGTCTGGCTTCCTTCCTGAGCAATATACACTTCAGTCCAGACTGCACTTTAACAATTAAAACTAAAATGTTGAACACCCAAGACTTTCTTAAAATTAGAGAGTACTAAGAAGTTCTTACAAAGGATAATAAGAGAACAAGTATACCATATGTACAGAGTCATAGGCAAAGTAAACATGTTTTTGTGGTTTTGGTCTAAACAATGGGCAGAGGAACTAAATTTAAGCCATTTAAATGCATATCATTACATCCTTGGCCAAGTCCCATCATGTGCTCTCACTACATTGACAGCAAAAATGAGAAAACAAAGAATTGATTATTTTCCTTGATTTATTTCAATCAAGCAAACATATACACATAATTCAAAGAATTATCTCACATAATCAGTTGATTATGAAGGCATTTGTCACCGAAAACAGAAACACAGAAGTAACCACAGCAATTTACAGAGTTCATAGCGCAACATGTTTCAGGTATGGAAGAAATTTAGAAGTTAATTTGTCTTCCACTAATTTCTCAAGAAATGTGAATTCTCTTCAACATATTCACACCAAGTGCGATTTATATTAGAGGCAACAGTGTTATAGTATTATAAGATGGAATTCCTAGATCACTAACATTACATGCAAACAATTGTGAGCACAATGGTCAAATACAGTGTCTGGACAAAAGATGTATCAAATATGCCGGTATCCCTAAAATGACTGTATGATAGTGAGTATTTCCCTAACCAATAGTGTGAGCTTCTCCAGGATCCTTATGTGTTTGAGAATTGAACTCAGGAATGAGTGTTTTGAATCTGCATCCTCTGGACATCTGCTGCTGTCTTGCCATCTGCAGGATGTGGATTTCCTCTACCTGAGGTCTGACCCCTGTGGTCAATGCCTCCTCCCACTGGGTTTAAACACACTGGCAACGTCAGGTGGGTATACAAAGATGGGTTCCTCTGTTTCACCCTGGCCTGATCCTTGTCCTTCAAATAACCATTCTGGCAATGACCCTGCCCCTTGGCCATGTGCACTTTCATTAGAGGGGGTCTCTCTAGCAGGATTAACTGACAGGTTCTGGGGCTTAGGGACATATTGCATAGATGGTTTCATGGGTTGGACCGGTGGTGACTGAAGAGGTCTTGGAAGCGGCAGGGGGTCTTCAAAGATGGAAACAAGTATCTCTCTGTCGAACTTTCTTTCAGTTTCCACAAAGGGTCCAAAAAACTCATCTAAGTGATGTTCACCTCCTTGACTTATTGGCATCTTGAAAAATACAAAAAAAAATGAAATATACATTCTGGAGTAACAAGAACTGGGAAGGCAAATGTGAAATACCACTCCTTTATCTCTGTAATCAGTTAAATTAAAATAAATTGTAACTCACCGGACAAATGATGGAGACTTCAACACAGCACAGGAAAACAATGGTAACCCTCACTGTCATCCTCCTGTAGAAAGAAATGAACCTAGTACTGGCACTGCTAGTGTACAACTCTTATGACTGAATTATGTCAATGTTAATATTAGTAGGAATATGTGAAAATATTGTGTCATGCAGCCTGTTGGCTCATAGTATAATCACGTTATTCAAAGATAACATATAAAGAATGTATTTAGAATGATAAATGTTTATTATTATATATTATAATATATACTTATATTATATCTTGTTTTTTGGCTTAATCTATGGTTTGTGTCCTTCTCTTCACATATTTACACCAATATTTGTCTGTTTGAAGTGCTGACTGGACTAGTTACCTGTTCGGGGCTGGTAACCATCAGAGGGTGAAGGAAGTAGTCAAATAACCTACCTTTATGATAAGATAAGTCTTTGGTACATATAAATTACATTTTTTGGTGATTGGTCTCCTTGCTTTAATAATGACAGACATGTATATACCTACCTGTTAAATTTCCGCCTATAATTAGTGTGTGTTTAAGTGTATACATTTTAAAGATGGACAAAGGTGGTATTGATGAAATTGCTTTAATTGTATGTAATAACTGTCTGTGAACATCCAGTCCACATTTGGTGACATTCTGGTCATTACTTCCAGAGATACATGTGATAAGGCAGATGCTGTCCCTTTTGGAGAAGCTATTTTATGGTTTTGGGGAGGATCCAAACATCAACCAAATAAACTAATTTTGCAGTAAAATATTTTTATACAACCATCCATTTCAAAAACTAGACATTAAAATTATGATAAAACATGGTTGTGCTTTGTTCTACCTCAGGTAGGGGTATCTCAACTTTGCACTGGTTGGAATTTTTTCATTTTTTTCAATTAGGTATTACCATTACTGTCAACATCTTTACACGATACATACATACATACAGATGATATGCTGTTCATGATTGTAACGCTAGTATGCACTGTGGTACCATTTTTCTTGCAAGGCATCACTACAAAAATATGAATCATAAAGTGCCAATTAAAAGAGCTTCAACATTACCCTAAGCAGACGACCCTCATGCTTCAATGGTGTCCAGTGTAAATTATGCTGTACAGGTAGTATTGACCGGCTTTTTCAAAATCATAAATCTCAGGGTGTGAACAGAAAAATGTATTGGGGCTGTTCCTTAGCTTGAAAAAACAAACAAACAGCTAAAAAACAAGGTAAGAGGGTGGAGGCAAACCAAACTATGCATTGCCACAGGATTGCTTAGTAATAGATACCGCTATTTTCCTAACGCTACCAATAATTTCGCAAGACTGTGTCACTTTTGAAATGGCATCCAACTTCAGAGCAAAATTTCATACCTTTGGTAGAGACATTATAATTTAAACCATTCATATCATGGTCCATGATGTTGTCTAGAGGCAAGCTTGTGCAGGTAGTCTTAGGCTGTGTTACAATCATTTGGGATGTCCAACTATGGAATTGTTTTAATGTCAAAAACCTCAAATAAATAGAATAGAATCCATGTAAATGTAAAGGAAATTAATATTCAAATTCTCCCTTCCCTAAAATATATAAATAAATTTAAAATATTTATTTGTGAATGGAATATGTTTGGTTCTTGTTTGTTATATTCAAATATAATATATAATTATGGAAAGGAGAATTTAAATATTAATTTCATTAAGTTATATGTATTGTATTCCATTTATTTTTGATTGATGATTTTTTACACTAAAATACTTCCATATCCAACAACACTGAATGTAGAAACTCCATTACAATTTTGGTGACCATCATCTAATCTTTACTTTAACTGATGGTGTAACTGAACCTTTAGAGGACAGAGCAGGGCCATGAAACCCATGCGGCTGGTGAAACTATACAGTATATCCTTTATAGTTTGACATTTCGAAGATGAAGTTGTCCAACAGCAGTGATAAGTAGGAGAGGATTTAAAAAATAAAATAAAATATATATTTTTTTTAAAAACTGTCCCCTCATGAAGAATTGCCTCACACCACAAGCATTAAGACCATTTGAGCAGTTTTAAGACTCAAAAATACTAGGGTTGCATGCTCAAGTATAACATGCTTTAATCAGTCATTTTTCCATCATAACTTTCTGCCATTTGTTAATGCCAATATGAAGGACATTTGTTTTTTTTTTGTATGTTTGAGAAATTATATTGATTTGAGAAATGTGTGGAATATTTAAATCTGTGGTCCAATCCAGATAATTCTAGCGATAATACATGTTACAATACAAGTTAACATATATGACACTGAACCCCTAAATGCTCTCGTTGAGCTGGTTTGCGCCGCCGCCATCGATGTGTGAATGTGTGTGTGTGAATGTGTGTGTGAATGTGTGTGTGTGAATGTGTGTGTGTGAATGTGTGTGTGAGAATGTGTGTGTGAATGTGTGTGTGTGAATGTGTGTGTGAATGTGTGTGTGAATGTGTGTGTGAATGTGTGTGAATGTGTGTGTGAATGTGAATGTGTGAATGTGAATGTGTGAATGTGTGTGTGAATGAGAGGCATGATTTGTAAAGCGCTTTGAGTAGTCAACAGACTAGAAAAGCGCTATATAAATGCAGTCCATTTATCATATATAT
>OMKK01077247.1:21355-43758 GCA_900302305.1 Polymixia japonica
TGATTTGAGAAATGTGTGGAATATTTAAATCTGTGGTCCAATTCAGATAATTCTAGCGATAATACATGTTACAATACAAGTTAACATATATGACACTGAACCCCTAAATGCTCTCGTTGAGCTGGTTTGCGCCGCCGCCATCGATGTGTGAATGTGTGTGTGTGAATGTGTGTGTGTGAATGTGTGTGTGAATGTGTGTGTGTGAATGTGTGTGTGAGTGAATGTGTGTGTGTGAATGTGTGTGTGAATGAGAGGCATGATTTGTAAAGCGCTTTGAGTAGTCAACAGACTAGAAAAGCGCTATATAAATGCAGTCCATTTATCATATATATCATTTGGTGGTATAATTGATGGTTACGCAACGCTGAAATAACTTCAGAAAAAAAAAAAAAGTTGAAAATGCAACATGTTTATTTGACAGAAACAAACAAGCTGCACATAAATTAGCTTCATTCCACAGAAGACACCACTTCCTGGAAAAAAAAAAAAGCAAAAAAAAAAAAAAGTAATTGTCATGACCACAAACAAGAAAATTAAATTGAGATTGTTGAAGCTATAGTCGTTTCCCTAAGCCTACCTCTGCTAAGTCGGTGGCACTTTGGGCAGGTTGTGTACTAGGGACAGCCTCGGCTTTGTTCTCAAGGTCGGTCATACTCGTTTCTTTTACCACCTGGCCATCTCTCCTGGGAAAAACATAAAATACAAGAACATATTTATATGTCTGTTTCAATGCAGTTATTGCTACATCAGTCTTAAAGTATTTTATTAATATGAAAATGGAGCAATTTTATATCCTTTTTCCAATTTCATTTCCCTTTAAGAATAGAAGAAAAACCTTATGTTAGCGTTCTTCATCTTCTTAACCACTGTTGCCAGGACGGCAATGACCACCACTCCTGCACATAGGCCTGCTGCACCGTAGATAAGGGGACCTTGCATGGTCTTCAGGAGATGGTCCTGACAGGAGTCGCCGCTGTAGCCCAGCGAACACACACAGCTGGTGTCCCCATTACTCTCCACACAGTCTCCATTACCACTGCAGCGACTTTCTTTGCAGTTCTGGGCATCCAGGTTCCTGAGCTGACCGCTGGTGTTCAGGGTGGTGGTGGTGTGCAGGACGGGGGCTTCAGACGAAGGGTAAAGAGGAGGAGAGGAGCTGGGAGTAGTGGCCTCGGCTCCCGACCCCTCCTTCAGATGGACACCTGAGACAAGAGAAGGGAACCCTTGAAAAATGCACTTCCAACTCCCATAATTTATATTGGTTTTATTGATATTATCAAATGGACCCAAAACCAAATAAGGACATATCTAAAAGATTACTCATTTTTGGCGTGTACATGCAAAATGATTAGTATTAGAAGTTAAAGATGGAGTATGTCACCTTAAAATTACTTCTACTTGAGTAAAATTGTTGGTAGTCGCTGCACTCTGACCATTACTCCTTTAAGTAGGCATGAAGACTTACAGTTCTCATCTGAATGGTCGGGGCAGTCTACATGGCCATTGCAGAACTTTTCATGAGGGCGGCACGAGAGCCCATCCAGACAAGGCCTGCTGCCAGTGGGGCAGCGCTGCTCTGGGGCACAGTGGGTGGCATTCAATGAAACGTGGTCGTGGGCACACCTGCATGTCCGACTCCCTGGGGTGGCCAGGCACAAGTGGTGGCAGTTGCCATTATTTACTTTGCACTGGTTGGAACCTGGCGAGAAAAGTTTATGACGATGTTAGTAAGCGCAAGCGCGTCAGACGTGGCCCCGGTTAATCTTGCAATGTTTCACGGTCAGTTTTGGCGCCGTGTTTGAAATGCTTTACTGTGGTCGTCTACACTTTGGAGCACTTGTTTGGTCCCCTGTGGCAAAGTTCATTTCGTACATTTCCCTGAAACTGACCACTTACCTGACAGTCTAAATTAATTTGATGTCATGAAGCTCCACCCTACAGCACTAAAACAGGTTGTAACAAACACTAAAAATTATTTGCATCCAATATGTGACCCAGGTGTTTCAGTGTGTGGTCCCCCCCACATACCAGTCTGGCTTGACTTGCTGTACGCCTTCAAGCAGACCACTGCTGTGCTGACTTCAAACCACAACTTGTTCTGTTGCTGCTCATCCCTGTACCACAGTTTGGTTTTGTCTGAACAAGAACAAACAAAAACAAAAAACAGTATGAACAGAAAATGTTATTGTCAGTGGGTTAAATACATGCCAGTGATTTGAAGCCAAAACTAGCAAGACGGAAGTTGACGTTTCTTAGCTAAGGCCTTTAATCTTGAACGTCATGCCATCACCATCTGGATGGGTGCATTCCTATTTTTATATACTTGTATTATAAGCCCCCATGGGTAAACATAATTACATAGAAGCCTGACGGTAAGGTATAGTTTATTATCCTCATCTATTCAAAAACAGCTGTTGTGGTTAAGTCTCATCAGGTATTTGACAATAAGAAAATTGAGCGTTTTTAATAAATAAAGGAATGCAAAAAGCAGGGGTTCATGCTGTGGATGTGGTTCCAGCCACTTACTGGTGGTAGGGACAAAGTACATATCATAAGTTGTTGAAGCTGCCATTTCCTACATAAAATAAACATTCCATTACCACCAACTGTCACCCAGAGGAGCATGTCATCACTTAGCGCCAGGGCAGCCAGGCCATTGCCAACCGTGAACTCCTTGTATCCAGAACCATCTACACGGATAGAGCCAATAACCCCCAAACCTGGAAAAGGATCCATGCTGCGTTTTAGAGTTTAGAAAAATACAGTGATAAACTTGAGGCAAATTTTAACAAAATGGATACATTTTGGAATTGAACTTTCATCATGCAAGGGGAAAAAATAAAATAAAATTAGGGTTTTCCAGAACCAGAGAAAATTATCCTTACTGGCATCAGCCCAGTAGATTTCATCTTCATTACTGGAGAAGACCAGAGATGTGGGTTGTACAGCGTCCCTCCATACCACATCTCGCTTGGCACCGTCCATATGGGCACACTCTACTGTAGCCAGGGTACCAGTGCCCTGCACACCCAGGTTAAGGAAACAAACTCTCCCACTGGGAGGGTGGACCGCAATGGACTCCAGAACGCCAATATCCTCCTTGATCAGAACGGCAGTGTGCGCGCCGGTGTCAGAGGTGACTTGCAGGCGCGGCTGTTTGGTGCTGCTCCAGTAGACGTTGAGGGTGATCCAGTCCAGGGCCATGGCGGTGATTGTGTCACCGAGGAGTTTGAGGAGCTGCCCCCGAGGTGTCAGGTCAGTTTCCTTCACCTTGAAGAGGCCCAGTGAGGTCGTGCCACCATCTGTCACAAACAAGGTGTGGTCACGCTGGCTGTAGTCCAAGATGGCTGCATCGTTAATATTGGGCAGCTGTAGGGCCAGGTGTTCAGGCCACTTCTTAAGCTCTGCTGCTGTGTGTTGAGCCTGGAGGTAGATCTACAAAGATACGGTGTTGTAATGTGTCAGTTAATTGTAAGGATGCATACTCTACAATTAAGAGTAAAAATATAGAAAATAAAACAAAAATATATCAAATAAATATCAAAACCTGCGTGACAGTGGAGGGAGACAACATCAGCAGGTATGCAGAATTGATCAGTTTTGAGCAGGTCAGGCCATCTTCAGCCAATAGCAGACTAGAGGGACACTTGCACACAGCCTTGGACCCCGGGGCCAACACACACAGGTGGGAGCAGTGCACCTTCTCACACGGGCTCTCAGTGCCCATCTGTAGCAACGGGTGGATAATCTGTAACCCCAGTCATGGTAAGGAAAAAGGCATGTAGGCATCCATCAGCATTAAAGCCACCTTATGCTGTTAAAGCTAACCTATGGTCCTGCCACAAGTGTTATAACAAGCGTGTTTTTCCTGTAATGTGTCAAAAAATTTAATTGAATAAACATCACAGGCAACTATGGTTGCAAGAGGTTAGTAACAACCGCTGTAGTTCCTTTATTTGAGGAGATTTGAACAAGTTTAGGCATAAGAGGTATGAGATCTGGCATTTACAGTAAAACACCAGATCTGGACTAGCCCCCATAAGTGATACTAGCTTTGTTGAAGAGGACCTTCCTCAAACCTATGCTTAAAGTGGCGATCTCGAAGATCTGTTTTGTTGTCTTTGGCGGCGCCTATGGCGAGAAGCAGTAATTGCAGGTGTGTAATTGGACCTCACTTCAAAGTGTAAGTGCGCAACTAATCCTATATTAGTAATATTTTTCTTGCCTTAACGCCGAAAGGTTGTCTTGGTCTTTTGAGGAGAACCTGATAGTTCTTGCCAGTGATCTTATGGGCAGTCTGGACAGTCCGCTTCTTCGCATCAGTCCAGTACAGCATGTCGTTGAACACTGCCAGGGAAAATGGGTTGGTGGTCTCCTTCATCTGTAGGATCTGTGTACAGCAGAACAGAATGAAATAAATCCACAGTATATCAAATTCCAGAGTCACACCTTTTCTCCAGAGAACAACCAGAGATGACATGAAAACATTCCTTCCATCAACTTTACCTGGATGTCATCGCCATCTAGTGTGGCAGATCCTATGGCCTTCAGCCTCTCATCTGTCCAGTAGACTCTGTTAGACATGGTGTCCACAGCCACACCCCCTGGCCAGCCCAAACTGGAGTTGACCAACGCCCTCCTTTCAGACCCGTCCATTCCAGCCCGCTCAATCTGTGCTATGTTGCCAATCTCTGTCCAGAACATCATCCTGGGAACCAAAAAAAGAAAAGAAAAAAAAAAAAAAAAGGGTTAGAGGTCAACTCCTCATTCTTACCAAGCTAGCATACAATTCCTGTTAAACTTTCTTCCGTTTGTGCTTCCAAAAGGTTGGTTGGTTTACTCTAGGCATCATCAAGGATCTAATGAAGAACAGTCACATCTTCCTAAAAAGATCCTAGGACATGCCTAGGTCTGTTATGTTGTTTAAATGGACAATCTAATTGGAAGGTTGGTTGTGATACCACACTATCACAATATGACACTAGAAATTGGCCTTGATGTTTTTAATTTTCACAATGATAGACTGTAGAATGTGTATCGATTGTACAATAAGCCAAACTATAATGCTACTACTGACCCCTTTTGCGGCAGCAGTGCCAGAGAGCGAGGCTGGTCCAAGTCTTCATCCAGAATGACGCTATGGTCCAGTCCATCGTCAGTGGCTGTCGTCAGTCTGATGGCAACAATCTGACTTTTGACCCCATCAATCCAGTACAGATTCCTGCCAAGCCAGTCTACAGCTACAGAATCTGATCGGACACCTGTGGAAAGACGACAATGGGGATGGCAAGACAGGTTACTGGTTGGAGACAGTCTGAAAAGTTCACAGGTTTGATCCTTGCAACAGCGAATGTGTCCTGTTAAAGTGCGACCAGGACACTGAACCCTCCATGTTCAGTCATTGTAGGTCAGTTTAGATTAGAGTGTCAGCTGAATATCTGAATGCCAGTGAAAGGAAAACACCAAAAAAACAAAATCAGACTGGAGATGCAGTCATGTCTATTATATTATAACACTGGCTATGTTGTTCAGTGTCTAATGAAGAATGATTGTTTGTCGTTTTTGTTTTTTAGTATTGAGCCCTTTCAAGATCAATTGTAAGTTTGACAAAAGGAAATCGACAGAAATGTCAATCTGGTTGAGGCTGGTCTGATTACTTTAGTTCGACTAGGTACTCACGAGTCAGTTTTATTTAGAGTGGGGGCTCAGTCAGTCCCATTAACGGATTACAAGGCTGTAAACACTCATGTTAGCACTTAGTGTTGACTTGTTGCACCAACCCCTGATGAGAGTGCCTTTGGTCTTCTGGTCCAGTGATGACCACCTGATGCTCTCAGAGTCCAGACTGACCCAGAAGACCTTCTGCTCCCTCCAGTCATAGTCCAAAGACAGGATGGCCTTCTTGGCCGTGGATAGCAGCACATCTAGGCTGCGACTGCGGAGACCAAACAGGAAGAGATCCGTTTGGACCGATGACAACAGGAAGGGCTCACCTGGAGAGGACAAGAGAACAGTTGTTGGTTTCTCTCGGTCCCATTCAAGGGGACTAGTTTAACAATCTAGGTTTTTGAGAGCGATTCAAAATTTTAGCCTCATGTACACTTCAATCAATCATTTCCATACTACACAGTGGACAACTACCAACTTCATAGCCAGATTTTGACCCTACAGTATTGCAATTTCAGCAAGCATGCGCCCCAAGGCAGTGAAATAACTTCCCAGAGCAAAAGAATCCACAGATTTGCCTCAACAATAGTAACATCTTGTAACATCTCTGCAGGCAGCATGGCTCAGGAGGTAGAGCGGGTCATCTAGTAATCAGAAGGTTCCTGGTTCGTTCCCCGATCCCCTCCAGAGAGCGTGTCAAAGTGTCCTTGAGCAAGACATGGAACCCCTAACCTCTCCTGATGAGCAGGATGGCAGATGGATGCCTTGCATGGCAGCCTCTGCCATCAGTGTATGTATGTATGTATGTATGTGAATGAGAGGCATGTATTGTAAAGTGTAGTGTGACTAGTTGGTAGACCAGTCCATTTACCATTCATTTGTATGTTTAAACGTATATTACATATAACATTACAATACTTGAAATATTTCAACCCTGTGTTTTACTGAAAACCCCCAAAATATTCCCCCACCATTGATGGAAACCCCCACCCTTTTATCACGTTACCGTTGATCTTGCAGTGGTGTCCATCAGCGTCCATAGTATAGCCTGGGTTGCACTGACACTGGTAGGAGCCTGGAGTGTTGATGCACAAGTGACTGCACATGCCTGGGTTATGGCCTTCACACTCATCAATGTCAACGCAGGTTACCCCATCCTCCATGAGCCCAAACCCCATTACACAGCCACATTTCTAAATGGCAGAGACCGAAAACGGGTTTCACCAGAACAGTAGCAAGAGTAGCACTTTCATTACACATTGATGAGAGGTTCAGAGTTATAAGCATATTATACTGACCACAATCAAAATCGTTTTTTACTTTAGCTAAAGAATGTTTGTTCAGCATGCACGCTCTTTCAGAAATACCCTCTTAGATTAGCCTAGCTAAAAAAAAGAAAAGAAAAAAAAAGTACCTTGACAGTAGTACAGATAACCAGTAAAATTTCATCATACGACTGCTTCTTCAACACTAGGCTACCAACACCCCCCCCTCCTCTTCCTCACTGTGCCCTGTGGTGTGCTGTAGCAACTCTGAGAGCAGCGAGCCGCCTCTTGGTCCGAGCACTTTGTCTGGCAGCTCCCTCCCTCGTCAGAGCCATCAGCACAGTTGGTCATCCCATTGCACACCAGGGCTGTGTCCAAGCACTCCTGACTGCCACACTGGAACTGGTGACGGGAGCATGTCACCACTCCACCTGGGTGACCGCAGCCATATGCTTTAGTTCATCATTTGTTGCATTTAGGAATTTGTCATCTGCGCAATCACCGTCCACTTAAAATTATATCTGTTAAATTAATTTATGGACACTGTAACTTTATCATTGTATATAGTTTGTTTCAGTTTGTGAAATGTAAAATCTGCTCATGTACATTGTGTTTGCCAATGTATGTTCCTGCATTTATATAATGTGCACCAACTCACCAAGGCCAATTGGTCATTACAAATGGATGACATCCATTCTTAAACTTCTTGTTTTGTTTTTTTTTACTTTTTTCCATAACCAATTCAGTTGTATCTTCACCCTCTTGATTTTGTCAATTTCTTTTGGAAAACTTTCCTCACTGCGTTTTATCATTTTTTACATGTGTAAATAACTAAACTACTCACATCCGGACTCATCACTGCCATCATCACAGTCTTTCATGCCATCACACTTCCAGGCTGTGGGGATACACTTGGTCTTAGAGGTACAGGACCACTGGAATTCACCACACTTCAGTGGAGTTGCAGGACAATCCTAGGAGAGTAATCAACAAATCACCTTCAACTTCACCATCATTTAAAATCACTTCACTTTTACGTCAAATCACGTTGCCAATGAACTACAGCAGAAATAAAATCCAAATCTACGCTACCAAGCACTGCTATCCTTTAAAATATCCTATACAATTTCGTGGAAATCCCCATTAAGTCGCACCTTCTCGTCAGTGCCGTCTTTGCAGTCCAGGTCTCCGTCGCAGATCCACTCCTGCACGAGACACTCCTTGCTCTGGGGGCAGCGGTGTTTTGAAATGCAAACGGGTGATCTGGTGCAGGCTTCCTCATCCGAGCGGTCCCAGCAGTCTGGGTGGCCGTCGCAGAGCATGCTGGCCGACACACACTGGCCGCTCGTACACTTGAACTCGCTGGCGTCACAGTCCTTGCCAGCTAGAAGAGGATGCGGACACATTATATACGACCTCATATGCGAGTAAAATTATTTAGTTGCCATGACTTTAAAAGTATGTAACAAACATTAAGGTTTTGGTAAAATAAATCCTAACAAAAATAAATTGCCAGCCCCTGACCACTGGGCCTATGTGTCAGCAGAGTCAGTCTACCATTACCTACAATGTCTAAAGACTTAGGACATTTTAAATTTGAAAGCGTGTCTTTACCATAATCATCATGATATAAAATGTTTAGTCACTCACTGATTGAATGACTTTTTTATTTATTTATACACTTCATAGAGGCCCAGTGTTTCCTTACCCTCAGCTAGACTGCTAGAGGGAGTACTCAACCCTCCAAATGATCCTGAAACCTTAAACATGAATGAAATACCCTAAAACACAAGTCATCAAACATAAACCTTCACTTGCTTCCTTGGAAGAAGATAAGGGTGTATGACAGGTAGTATATAGACATGCAAGTTCCCTTTCAGGTACAATAATACATACAATAATCTGCAGTCGATTGATACTGCCTTAGTGGTTTATTCAGCAGTGTTTGGACCTCAAGTGGTATTCAACAGGCACACTTCAGGAGACCAGTTGAGGTTTAGGCCTATTAGGGAGCACAAATCCAGTTACACGTCTTTCTTCCGTTTCATCGTATGACAACGTACCACAGTTTGCCTCGTCACTGCCATCCAAGCAGTCCGTCTCCCCATCGCAGAGGAAGCTGTTGGGCAAGCAGCGGTTCTTGTCATCACAGTGGTGAGAGCAGCCTTCCATGCGCTCAGCGCACTCCAGTTCATCAGAGCGGTCCTGACACTGGGGTACGCCGTCACACACCTGCCCCTGGTCTATGCACAGCTTCCCATGAGCACACTGGAACTGACCTGAGAGCAACAGACACGGGACACTAGCAGAACTTTGCAGATGGAAAGTCATGACGGCCATGGAGGTTAGGAATTCCATTCATGTCAAGACAGAGGGACACCACCAAGATTAAAACAGGTTCTTCTTACAGAGCGGTCAAATCATTACAAAATCAAGTCAGGTTTTCAAAACAAATAAATCAACTCCCAAGCTAAATGAAATGCTCAAGTCACACCTATAGTATTGACTAAACCGTTAAAGATATTTGATTATATTCGTTACCCATGTAGAATTTGCACAATCTTGCATTTCTTTCCAATTTCTGAACCCCCATGTGTAACTTTTTTTTATTTTTTTATTTAACCTTTATTTAACCAGGCAAGACTTTAAGAACAAGTTCTTATTTACAAAGGCAGCCTGGCAGAAGGGAAAGCCTTCTGAGGGAGAGGGAAATTTGGAGCTGAAAATCAAACATGGTTAAAAATAAAAAAACACAAGATGCAACATCACATAAAAAACACACAACAGATATGGTTAGATATAAAGGTACCATATACATCGCCACATATAGCACCACGAGCTAACAGAGGCTTTGCACTGTGCCTCAACAGCCTTCGTCTTCGCTCTATTCATCATTCAACACAGGATCAATGCAATATTAGATAGTCTACACTGCCCTCTACAGCTGCAACCATATTGTGCACCATAATATGCATCTTACATAAATATGGCGCTGATTTGTAAAGCCTGTTGTAGGTCTTGTGCCGTTGCCTTGCACTGCACGACGTTAAGTCGCTATTTGACCGAGTTGAGTTGTGTTTGCACCAATGTCTCCAAGGCAAACCCCTACACATTTAATCCTTGGGAGACAAGTGTCGGTGCAAAAGAAGTGACGGTTCAATAAAGTTCACTAGAGGGCAGCAACATTGTGTTGACGACCCCCGTTAAAAGTTCAAGGTGAGACAGACCCCCCCACCCTCTCATTTACCCGTTTCACATGCTGATGAGCATTCCTCCTCATCTGAGCCATCTTTGCAGTCCGTCTCTCCATCGCAGACGTGACTGTAGAGGACACAACCCGCGTTGTCACTGCAGGGCTTGGAACCCAAGGGGCACCTGACGGGCGTCGACGCCGAGATGAGGCGAGTAGACGCGACGTCGTCAGGGGCAGTGGGCACCGAGGTTGTGGTGAAAAGGCTCTCCTTTCCATCCCCATTTTCCTCCTTGTACTCTGATTCTGAAGTCATGACATGGCCAAACAGTTTAGCAGTGGGGTGGATGGATAATCAAACTAATGTTGAAGTATTTACCAGTCAGAGGAATGGAGCAGTTACAGTGGCCAGATGTGATGAATGACGTGATAAATGTAGCGATGTGGTTAAGGGTAGCGTTTTGTGAACAGGGAACCAGGTCAATAGGCCACAATGCAAAAATCAACTCAACGCATTAGACACATCAGCTCCCTCATCCACTCCTCTGAAGAGCCACACCTACTTTTCTGTATCACATCACTCAGATGATAGAAAGAAAAAAAAAAATCTATATATAGAGAGATTTTTTTTGTTTTTTGTTATACCATTCCCCCTCCTTGCCGAGTTTTGTTGCCATCAAGTTTGTTTCCCCGTTAATATGAATCTTGTGGCTTTTCTCAGCTCTACAGTAGATTTTCTTTTGTGTTTTACCATTCATATTTGCAAAAACATTTAACAAATTAAGGCCATAACTACAGTTCATTAAAACCTACCACAGTTGGCCTCATCGCTACCATCTAAACAGTCCCTCTCTCCATCACAGAGGAAGCTGTTGGGTAAGCAGCGGCTCTTGTTATCACACTGGTGAGTACAGCCTTCTGTTTTCTTCATACACTCTAGTTCATCAGAATGGTCTTGACACTGGACCACGCCGTCACACACCTGCCCCCGAGCTATACATTTCTTCCCGTGGGCACACTGGAACTGGTCTGTGGGGTTGGAGACAACATTTGATGTTATAAACATAGACAAGTGATCGTTTGCCCACAAAAAAAAGATTCATAAATGGCAATGGCTACTGGATTCAAATCAATGTCTTATTAGAATTTATACACAGCTTTGAAACAACTTCCAAAATATAATAGTTTAACAAAGCATCTACAAGGACGTATTGTGCATGTTTACATCTGGAGGGAACTGGCACTTTTTTTTTTTTTAAAGTGAGAGATGGCAGCCTACACCCATTAGTTTTGGGGTTTTTTTCTTTCTTGAGACAGTAGGAAGGCTCAAAGGTCTTCTGTGGGTAACTGTGGTTCAAGAAACATGAGTCTCACCCAGACCTGGGTCAAATAATATCTGCAAATAAACCTTTGCATTTGTTTGAACCTGCACAGTGTATCAGGTGGGTGGGGTTTTCCCATGACTTTCCTCAGGTCTACTCGAGTAGTGTTGGCCAAGTTGAATCACAGAAAAATATACAAAATTGACTTCAAAATACTTTGTCATTGATTTCACTTTTTGGCACTCATTGCATTGTATGTATACGTGTTAAACTAACCTACCTATTCTGCCAAGTAAGCCAAAACAAACCACAAAAGGCATATGCAAATACTACTGGGCCCAGCTCTAGTCTTTGCCATGCATCATGTGTGGACAAAAAGTTAGTACCTTCATTGCATTCCATTGCACAGTCCTCTTCATCTGAACCATCCTTGCAGTCAGGCTCTCCATCACACATATGGCTGTAGAGTACACACTCAGAGCCATCCTTGCACAGCTGAGAAGCCAGGCCACATTTCAAGGGAGCACTTCCAGCTGACACAACTATTCAGATCAAGTGAGCAGAAAAAGATAAGTCATTTATTCTTATGGTGAAGAGTCCAACTGGCAATGATCCCTAGTGCTGCCTCAGAGTTGGGAAACCATGAATGTAACCATTTTTGGCAAACCTGGCTCACCTTGCAAGGGCCCTGACAACTGCAATATCACTAGACAAAGAAGCAAACACACAACCATGACTACAGATAAAATAAAAGTGACCAAATGTTCCCAAGTGCCAAAAATAGCATTTTATAATGCTGCCAGGTGAGGTCAATACAACCTAATTGAACTCATGAGTCGGGGGAGGAGCTATTGCTACGTGATAGGTATTCAACAGTCTTTGTAGTCAGTCTGTTATTAGGGACAATACATACATGGAAAGTATTATACCTATATGGAGAGCAAACAAGAAATCTATCTACCTGTAACATCCACGATTCAATTGTATACGTGCAACGTATGCTCTTATTTTGCAGAGTACTGCAAGTGGTTGTTTATTGGCCTCTCCAAATGTATTTTTTAGGTCATGGAAAAAATACAGAAAGCCTCCATCAAATGTCTTTGGCTTCCAACCTTTTCCAGTGACAGATAACAAACCATGCTGTCAAATAAACAATAAGGATTGTCGCGGAAATAAGCCAATCCTTTGTATTATCTGTCGTCGCTCTGCTGAAATTCCTCCAATCGTTTTTCAAGAGGGCGGGACCAATAATTTGGACGTAGCTTGCTTGCCTCCTTCAGTATATTGTACCGGTCAACCTAACTAGGCTAACTAGCTTCAGTAGCAATAGCAGCAACTTGAGAAGAGCCAACAACCCCCTTGTCAAAAAGAATTAGCTACTATAAAAAGCAATTGAACCATTTTTATGCCAGCAGGGTGTTTTGTTGAGCTGTGCAGCTCTTTACCACAAATAGTGGACCTCGGGAGTCTAATAACTGGGGTAACTATTGCAAAGGTTTTGGTTGTTTTGTGGACTTTGATGCGTGTTGTGTTGTGTGTTTAGTGTGAAGTAGCCTGGCTAGCTAGCGACCCCAGGCTCAGTGGAGTAGTTCAGTACAACATGCTAACTCATTTTTCACATCGGTTCGGTGGTGGTGTATCTATTTTAGTAAAAAGTTCCAAACATTCAACACCTATGTTGAAATAAAAACGTGTAATTTGGTAAACGTGTAGAGTTATTTGTTTGGATTAGTGTAAAAGCAAGAGTGGTTTAGATTAGCTAAGGTTAGTTATCAGAGTAGCGTCAGTGGGTTGTTTTGTAAAGCAGGTTTCATGGATCACAACAAAAGGATTGTGATAACAAGCTCGGTAGCTAGCTTTGTTCAGATAGCTTTGTTCAGCTAACGGTAGCCGGCCTAGCTAGACAAGGAAGCCTCCACAAATAAGACTCCCGATATCTACAAAATAGCTTTTATCAACGCGTGTATCTCTCATTTGAAAAGTAAGATACCATTTCAGCAATATTCGTTAGCTCGCTTGTAGTGCAGTAAAGCTAAGGAGGGCTAGTGAACTTTATTGTTGTGATGTGATTCAGAGCAAGGCCCCCTTTCACATCATGTTAGCTAGCAGCCGGCCTCGCAGCTAACTCGTCGAGCTAGTTGGTTAGCAATGGGGGGGCCTGTCACAAATACTCTCCTTTATTTTTTAAATACATGCGTTTGATTGCGCGTAACTACTTTGCTTTATTTACGCGTTGCGTTAGTTAATTGTTGTCGGTAACTGGTTGTATTCACTGAATTCAGCCCATTCAGACACACCCTGTTTGCCAACTTTGCAAGTTTGGAGGCTTAGCTTACATTTTTGTGACAAGCTAACGTCAAGTAAGACTGTTTGCTTGTTCAACTCGCAGAATGCTCCAGTTTCCACAAAAGGCAAAAGGCTCAGTTATGTAATGGTTGCAATGTTGCTGACAAAACAATCTTATTATCCTACTTCACTACCCCAATTTGTTTTGATTTGAATACGCATCTCGATGTGGCATCCAGGTTTATTTGGGCGTTAGCGTGAGCCTATATGTGTTTACTCTAAACTGTCTTTCTTGTTTTAATGATATACTTTGTGTGTTTCTGTCTGTCTCCCAAGGTGTCATCTCTTCTGTTTACATCCTGCTTGCCCTGGCCTCCGCCTTGTGACTCCTTGTTCTGTAGAGGGGCCACAGCAGAGCAAGGGCCCAAACTGTGCCTCCAGGTCCCCTCTACCTCTGTGTGACTGTGTGTTTGGTTTTCTGGAGACTCTCGGCTAGCCCTACCAAGATGTCCTCCATTTTGCCGTTCACCCCTCCTGTGGTGAAAAGGCTGTTGGGCTGGAAGAAGTCGGCCAGTGGCCCAGGTGGAGCAGGTGGCGGAGAGCAGAATGGACAAGAGGAGAAATGGTGTGAGAAGGCTGTGAAGAGCCTGGTGAAGAAGCTGAAGAAGACGGGCCAGCTGGACGAGCTGGAGAAAGCCATCACCACACAGAACTGCAACACCAAGTGTGTCACCATCCCCAGGTATACCGCTTGCCATCAGACTACTGCTCAAGTTAGGGGGACTATTGTGCAAGTTGGGCACTTGTTCTACATGTGTCTGCAAACATACCTTCTCAAGGCCCATGATTAATGCAAAAGCATGTCCCCAATGGATAGGCATTTTGCACTTAGAATCCTAAACTCACATTTCCTTCTGTGACTACACATATTTCAAAACTGACGTGGAAAGGATGAAAAAAAAACATTAAAACATACATTCCCCATTAAAATGAATTGTTGGTATCCAAAACCTGAAATCTTGGTAAAAGTTGGAAGAGTTGTATTTCATTTTGCTGATAGTCAGGCTAATGTGTATTGCTCTCACAAAGACATTACAAGGGGTGAGAGAGGATGTTCTCTTTATCAGCCAGCCAGCCTTGATGGCCTTCATATTCACTGGGAACACTGTGTTAACAGGGTCATTTCTCACTGATGTGCAGCCAAGTACCACGTCAGATGTTTGGATGTCTATAGACAGCTAGACGGTCGTTATCGCCTGAGAATTGTTCTAGGCTGCACTTGTTGTATTTATGTTGACACATATAATGGCTGGCTCGATGTGAATGAAATTATTGCGGATCTCTTAGGAGTGGCACAGACTGCCTGCATGATAATAGGAGGGTTACAATCTCAGAATTACCAGAAGGGAGATTGCAATTAGCCATATGCTGGTAGATTTTGGTTGTGGCTGGTGAGTTTGAGCCACTTTGACAAGTAACCATTCATCACTTGGTCTATTGTCTGATCACTATTGTCTTACTCATTTGTTGATAACACGGTGAAAGTGGCGGTATAATTTTGGGATGTACAAGTCACTCTGGCTGCTGGACAAAAATGTTTGTCAGGAACCCAGAATGTTGTGGTTTTGCAAGGTAGTCTAGATCCCACTTCAGTTACTTAAGCCTGGTACTGGTGATGTGTTTTTAGTTTTACACATGTAGAGTCTGTTCTTGTCCTGTTATTCAGAAGCAACTATTCTGTCATTCTTCCTCATTTCATGTTTTTTTATTTCTTACTTTTTGAACCATTTTTTTTGGTTGAATGTCTGAAAATGGAAATGTACTCCTTTCCAAGGTTGCCTTTGCACTTTTGTCCCATTGTGTGTCTTCAGTGTTTGTTTGAATGTCTCCAGATAAGTTCACTGCCTCTGACATACATGTCTGTAGAGAAAACGTTTTGAGTTATTTTCAGTGTTTGATACAATGGCACAATTGTTCAAGAATGCTCTTTGTCTCACCAACAGTCTCATTGTGTGTAAGTGAATTCCATGTCATGTTTTTTTTTTCCATTGATTCTGTCAAAAAGGCTTCTCTTATTTGAAGTTTCCATCTTTTGTTTCTCAGCTGAAAATGAATTTGATGGGTTTTTTTGTTTTGTTTTTGTTTTTCCGTACGACTCCTATAAAAGAGGCCTTTTAATGTTTACATTACCCATACTGATATTTCTGAATGATCCATGTCCCATGTTTATCATTTGTTTTTTGTTTTTGTTTTGTTGTTTTCTCTGTGCACAGCAATTGCTCTGAAATATGGGGACTGAGTACACCAAATACGATAGAACAGTGGGATACATCAGCCCTATACAGCTACCCTGACCAAACCAGGTGACTATCCTCCACTATTGTATGGTGTTGCATACAACTTTGATGTGGGAAAGTTGTCATTACAGTGTGTGAGGGGGTGACATTGAGAACATCTTTGCTTCTCATTCTCGTCACTACCCCCGTTCGATTCATCTCCATTTCCGTCCCCTACCTGGCCATACTTTGCATCTTTTACCCATTCTCCCATCTCCCTTCACCTGTGCACCTCCTGCCTCTCACCACCATTTCCTGGTTGCTGTCCAATCAGATCCCTGGATGGGCGCCTGCAGGTCTCCCACAGGAAGGGGCTTCCCCATGTAATCTACTGCCGCTTGTGGCGATGGCCGGACCTGCACAGCCACCACGAGCTGCGCGCCATCGAGGCCTGCGAGTATGCCTTCCACCTCAAGAAGGACGAGGTCTGCATCAACCCCTACCACTACCAGAGGGTGGAGACTCCAGGTGAGTGGGCACTGACCAGAGGACACTTGTCACCCACAAGATGCCCCCTATAATGCAGTTGTAAGGAGGTTTATGGCACAGACAAATGTAATTAGATGAAGGAAAAAAATCTCTTAGTGTCTGTTGCCTAATTGCTGCCTGAAGTACAGTTTCTCCTTAAATCAGTTGTACCCGTGGGGATTAGCACAGTTGAACTGAATGTTAAAGGTTGACATTCCATGATCTTTTGCTTGTACAGTATCTTGTTGAACTCTACAGTGATCGCTACTGTTATATCTACCCACTGCTCTAGTGCTGCCTCCTGTTCTCGTGCCAAGACACTCGGAAATCCTGACAGAGTTGCCGCCGCTGGATGACTACACTCATTCCATACCTGAGAACACAAACTTTCCTGCAGGAATCGAACCTCCAAATAACTACATACCAGGTTAGAGCATTTTCAGCTTTGGATAGGACTGAAATGGTCTAACTCATCCATTTCATGCTGGGTGATGCACTATTGAAAGCACTGAATTCACAGGGCTCATCTGTACTGGTAACCGTGAATCGCCTATTTGATAGTCTATAATTTTATACTAAACTAACCAGAAGAAAATTTATATAATCTTTACCGTGGCTGGTATTTTTTTGGAATGAACCATAAAAGAGAATATTCAAGAAAAATATTATTGATAAGTGGTTTGAGTCAAACGCTTATCCCTAATTTCAGCATGAATAACCACACGTACCTCTTGAATAAGGAATATGCCACATCTTACAACTCTTTTCCTTCCCTCACAACACTGCAACAGAAACGCCACCGCCAGGCTACATCAGCGAGGATGGGGAGGCCAGCGATCAACAGATGAATCAAAGTATGGACACAGGTACCCTAGACTAGTGCCTCCCTTTATGCTGCTCTGCTGGTGTCTCCCTCTCTGTCTGTCTCACCTGCCAAGCCAAGGCAAATCCTCATTATCCTTCGAGGGGAAAGTCTTTGCTCTCAAATGCACATGATGTATAACTATACCAACAGTTGACAGGACTGAAGACGTAATTCATCACTATGTAGCCACGTCAAGAGTTTTGGCGTAAAATTATATCAGATATCTGCCATTTTAACCAAATGACACAAAGAAACCAATAATGTGACCATTAAAAGATTATTTGGGAACTTAAGTCCCTTTTTGACATATTTAGACTTTTTTTTTACAAACTTGACCACCATATTTAAGAGATATGAAGTAAACTTCAGGTATTTTTTGTTATTACAGATATTTAGTGTTTTAGAAATTACCTCCTCACTTTTTGCTTAGAGGACTGCTATTCAGTTTTTCCACTGAATTGTAGCTCTCTGATCTGCTTCGCAACAACACATTGTATAGTCTCCAGTCTGTATAGATGACTCTGTTTTCTGTCCATTAGGTTCTCCTGCAGAGCTGTCCCCCAGCACTCTGTCCCCTGTCAATCACAGCATGGGTAAGACATGCCAATCTGTCCCTCACTCTCTGTTTATATGAATACACACATCACCGCTACTGCAAACGTGTAAGCAAGAGTTAGTGGGTATGGTAGTGGTGTATGTGTTGTCTTTTAAGTAAAGTACAAAAAACAAATTGCATAACATGGGCAATAAAACACAAAACTAAACAAACAGCAGCATCAGCACCCAGCCTGTGTCAACTAGAACTTACAATTAATTCTTGCATTAGTTTTAACCTGCTTCCTGTACTGAGCAGGTGGGAGCTACAACATAGGATGTTCACCAAAATATATCTGGTATTTGGTAAACGTCTGCCATTGACTACTTACTTGACACTATGTGATTTGCTCTGATGTGGATAAATCAGACGGCTATAATGAAGCTCTTAAGGTTTGTTTGTAAATACTAGGTCACCCATGTCTGATCAACATTGTCTAAAGCAAATATAAATAATCCAAAGAAACAAACCAAAGACTTACACACACAAAACTCTGAATACCTACTCTTCTGATCATTTTGTCCTGATCATTGTTATTTGAAAAGTTTTGCTTCCAAATGAGATGGCTATGATTACAACTCGATGACCTGATCTCCTCCTGTAGACCTCCAGCCGGTGACCTACTCTGAGCCAGCTTTCTGGTGCTCGATAGCCTACTACGAGCTAAACCAACGTGTGGGCGAGACGTTTCACGCCTCTCAGCCCTCTCTGACAGTGGACGGCTTCACAGACCCCTCCAACTCGGAGCGTTTCTGCCTGGGCTTGTTGTCTAATGTCAACAGGAATGCCACTGTGGAGATGACTCGGAGGCACATAGGTATGGCACAGCATGCAACCAGGACAGGGAACTTTTTCATCCATAGGCAACAGTGACTGACTGAAAATTCACTAGCCGCTTTCACTACAGTCATAAAAGATTTTTAGGATGGAAAATGGCCTCCAGACTAGTTACCTGCCCAAATTTCCCCACCCTGAATGCAATAATGGAATAATCTTAGAAAAAAGTCAAAGCAACAGCATCTTTCAATTATCCAGTAAGAGAGAGAATATATAATCATGTGTTAATTGCAAATATAATTATTAAATGTTAATAACAATGCTAATAATAACTCTAGTCTTTCAAATAAGCTCAGAATTGTTCTAGAATGTCTCCAAAATTATTTTCTTCACATTTGTAGCCATCGGAAACTAAACACTTTTATCCTTATCATTTTTGGGGGTCTTTTACAATGAAGACAAAGCTAGTGTGTTATGTTGGTTTTCAAATTACAATAGTGTTGGTGTAGTTAAGAAACAAGTTTGTGCATCCTGTTACTAATTCCTGGATGTTTATTGTACTTGGAAAGTGATTGTGATTCTCTGATGCGTGTTCCTGTCTGTGTTTACAGGAAGAGGAGTTAGACTGTACTACATCGGTGGGGAGGTATTTGCTGAGTGTCTGAGTGATAGCGCCATCTTTGTTCAGAGTCCAAACTGCAATCAGCGGTATGGCTGGCACCCGGCAACGGTGTGCAAAATTCCTCCAGGTAAAGTGGGGACAGTGTCACTTGGGAGAGCAATCAGTGGCGATAGCTGAAATTACATATAATTGAGCTGCTAATTAATTGTAAGTTAAGTTGTTAATTTTAACAATAGGAAAAAATGCCACATGTTCATTGGTATAAATGTAAAGTAGGGCATTGCTAAAGATGTATGTTCATCAGACATTCCATGGATGAATAAAAAGTTTACAAAGAAAAGCCACAGCAATATCCCACACTAACTAGTTGTGTTCTTTTGTTTTTCCCTGTCCCCCCCAGGTTGTAACCTGAAGATCTTTAACAACCAGGAATTTGCTGCCCTTCTGGCCCAGTCAGTTAACCAGGGCTTTGAGGCTGTCTACCAGCTCACCAGGATGTGCACTATCCGCATGAGCTTTGTCAAAGGCTGGGGAGCTGAGTACAGGTAAGCATGGCAATGTTGTATTGCAGGAATCTGCATGACAATGCCACAGAAGGTGAGATATCTATGATCATCTACCCACCTTGTTTTACTAAATTATTGAGGTGACATTTACTATCAGCTTTAATAGCTATCTTATTATCCTTTTTGTTTATGTTTTTGAGGCTATGACCTATGTGGCACTTTTAACTGAGACCCTTGATCATTATTTATTTTTACATGACGAAAAATGTTGTACAACTCCTTTTTCTTACAAAGTCTTTGGAACTCTTATGGAACTTGCTTAACATCAAGAGATAAGAACATGAGCCTAGAACTGTCAGTTAGGAGTTTGACTCCTACTCAGACCACACATACTGAATTGATATACCCTCACGGGACCACTACTCAAGTATCCACAAAATATTTTCTTTCTGATTACTGTGTATAATATTTGGCATTTTTGTGGAGTTGTGCTTGAGGTGCCCACAGTGATACAGAGGACTTGCTTATCCATTGTACTACAGGAAACCTTACTACCACCCAAGAGAAGGACAAAATGAAAGCCTTAATTCACCTGAATTCTAGATAATCTCTGATATCTGTACTCTTATCCTGTGTGGAGCCCAGACAATGGATGTATTTTTTGTTTCCCAGGCGGCAGACCGTCACAAGCACTCCTTGCTGGATTGAGCTGCATTTGAACGGACCCCTGCAATGGCTGGACAAGGTTCTGACCCAGATGGGTTCCCCGTCTGTGCGCTGCTCCAGTATGTCCTAAACGGCTATGGAACCACCCAAAACGTCAGCCCATTACAAAGATCATGAAATTCTAAACTTGTGAGTCCTATCATGAAAAAATAGAAACCCCACAGAATGAATTTCTGTAACATACGTCATAGTATTTGTGGCCCAGTTCCACGTCCCTCTTTTAACTTTACACACCCCCCCACACCACACCACACCACACCACACACACTCTCAAATAAAGACACATACACACTCACACACACATGCATTCATACATAGACTTTTCATTCTAGAATTTGGCACTTTGTTACCCATCTATGTCATGCACCTTGTTAAATTGCTTTTCCCCAAATCCTTAATATTAGATCTATTTGTGGTACAAATGAAATGTATATTGGTTTTTAGTCCAGGAAGCAGGGGGAAATACCAAAAATATCTGTGAATAGTTTCTCAGTATTGGAGAATGCTTGTATGATTAACACAAGCTTGAATGCTAAAATGATTTTTGGTTCAGCCCACCCCAACCATTGTTCTGAACCCAAGTTTACTTTTCTCTGGGAAACTTGGACCCATCTTTTGTCAGGGAGAGTTTGCTTGGTTAAGAAACGATGGCCTTGGTGGTCATTCTCCCCTGGGGGAAACGCCACATAAATTCGATTGCCGATTTGACTTCACTCTTTGCCAGAATGGCCCTTTTTTTAACTCTTGATGTGTGTCGTTATAAGACACACCTCTTAATGGACAAATAGGAATGTTAGCAAAACAAAATGAAACAAAAACCCTAAACAAACTGCAAACTCGGTCTAGCTGTAGTTTACTTATTTGTCATTATATGGCATCCTTTTGTGTCCTGGGTTTATTGGATTTGCACCCTCACTGAACAGCCTGGTATGGAAGCTAATGAGATCTGGGCCAGGGTTTGCCAGGTACACTGGGCAGGGACCAGAGAATATCAGCTGTTAGCCGAAGCTTTTTTCTTTTCTTTTTTTTTTTTTTTTTTTCTTTCTTTCTTTCTTTTTGACATGACACTGGGAGTCCTGGGGCTCTCCGAGGTGAAGCATTAAAAAAAGTCTCTCACCGGGAGAAATTGAAGGTATCAATGAATTTCATTCTGTATTGTTTTTAGCCTATATCCCCTTTCTTTTGCTACTTTTTTTGTATTCTCATGTATTTTTATATATAAATATACTTAAAATTTTCTGTCGTTCACTTTTTATTAAAGTAATATTTTCAAGACCACAGCTGTTTTTAAAGTGACATGGAGAGCATGGATCATTCCTCCGTTTTACCCAGTAGGTTCAGCTTGAATCCATTTCCAATTGAAGCCCTTTGTCTTGGTAAGAAAATCACTGCCCCACATGATGTAGCCTGGTATTTTATCTTTTATTTTTCCAAAGAAATCTGGTGCATTTAAAGTACACAAAACAATTAATTTGCCTGTAACCTAAAATCTGCTTTCCTGTAATGATTTTAATGATTCCAGAGGCATGGTGTAAAAACTTAGTTATAGCCATTCATTTCTTTGCATTTTTGAAAACACATTTGACCTTTTGAAGCCTTTTGGTGCTTGTGTTGGTGGGTAAAGGTCAACCAGATATAATTGGCTTTCAAAATGTTACAGAAACATGGCAGTATTCCAGTTTCCTACATCAGAAAGGAAGAGCAAATGAGCCTGCACACTGGGACATTGTGTTAATGTGTGTATCGTATTTGTTCTAGTCTATAAAATACAGTATGTA